>CAUYOR010047418.1:0-22219 GCA_963573925.1 Callimico goeldii | reverse complement strand
GGGAGTGTAAATTAGTTCAACCATTGTGGAAGACAGTGTGGCGATTCCTCAAGGCCTTAGAAATAGAAATTCCATTTTACCCAGCAATCCCATTACTGGGTATATATCCAAAGGACTATAGATCGTTCTACTATAAGGACACATGCACATGAATGTTCATTGCAGCACTGTTTACAATAGCAAGACCTGGAACCAACCCAAATGCCCATCGATGATAGACTGGACTGGGAAAATGTGGCACATATACACCATGGAATATTATGCAGCAATCAAAAATGATTAGTTCGTGTCCTTTGTAGGGATATGGATGAATCTGGAGAATATCATTCTCAGCAAACTGACACAAGAACAGAAAATGAAATACCACATGGTCTTACTCACAGGCGGGTGATGAACAATGAGAACACATGGACACAGGGAGGGGAGCACTACACACTGTGGTCTATTGGGGGGAATAGGGGAGGGACAGCGGTGGGGGAGTTGGGGATGGATAGCATGGGGAGAAATGCCAGATGTGGGTGAAGGGGAGGAAGGCAGCAAATCACACTGCCATGTCTGTACCTATGCAACTATCTTGCATGTTCTTCACATATACCCCAAAACCTAAAATGCAATAAAAATAAAGTAAAATAAAAGTCACAGTTGTTAATAGCATTAAAAAAAAGCCCTGAGAATGCATTTGACAAAAGATGTGTAAGACTTAGAAAATACTGCCAAAATTAAATTTTAAAAAGCCAAATAAATGGAAATATGAACCATATTTTTATATTGAAAAACTCAGTGTTGTTGGCTTTAAACCTCTTGATCTATAGATCCAATTCAATTCTAATCAAAATTACATCAGTCTTTCATAAAAATAACATTTGGCAAACTAAATGCAAAATTTATATGGAAATGCAAATGACCTAAAATAGCAAGGCAATCATGCAGAAGATAAACACAATTAGAGAACTTAAGGCTCCCTGATTTCAAGGCTTACTCTAAAACCTCAGTAACAAAGATAGTGTGCTATTCACAAAATTATAGACAGATAAAATGGTGGAAATGAGAAGTCTAGAAATAGACCCACGCGTATGTCATAGATTATCCTTTTTTTAATTATTCTTTTAAAAAAAGTGTTGAAGCAATTCAATGAGAACAAGAAAGTCTTCTAATAAACAGTGCTGGATAAACAAGATATCTATTAGGTACTCTTTTAAAACTCCATTTATTAACTCATTTGAATCCTCACACAACCCTATAGAGAAAATACTAATGGTATTTTCATTTTTATAGAAAATAAACTGAGACACAGGGGTTAAATAACTTGCCTAATGTCACAGAGCACACAATTAGCAGAGCCAGGATTAGAACTGATGCACTAGAGAGGTCAAAGCAAGCTAGAATGAACAGAGGACAGCTTGCCGGAAGAAGGTGCTTTTGATGTGAGAAAAATAAAAAGCATTTATTTGGGAACAATTTTTCATCATGGTTTTCGCTAGTTTCTTTTTCTGCTTTCTATTTTTCTGACTTAAAGGGGTCCTTGCCCCAGTTATCCTCCACTCAAGAGGTCACTCTCCTGGCCTGGCTTTACTGCTGCTTGTATAAAAAGTTACCAAACAGAGAACTGCTTTGAGCCAGGATAAGGTAAGTCAGTACTCACCCTTTATGAAGCAGATAATTTGAACAGCTCTCTGTTAAGGAAACTGTGTTTGTAATTTATCCCCAGAAAAGAAATCTCCAGGTCCAGATGATTTCATTGGAAAAGTCTACCAAGAATGGAAAAAATTAATGTGAAACCTATATGATCTTTTCTAGAAAACAGAACAGCATTCAGGTTTAACACATGCTGGAGGTCCTAGCCAGTGCAGTAAGACAAGAGAAAATAAAGGCATACAGATCAGAAACAAGCAAATAAAACTGTCTCTGTTTGATGATGACATGATTGTCTTCACAGAAAATTTCAAAGAATTCTTAAAAAAACTATCAGAATTAATGAAAGAGTACAGCAAGTTTACAGTGTACAAGATAAACATTTTAAAGTCAATTGTAATTATTCATAATATTAAATAGTTTATGTGATGTATTTATATATTAAACATGTATATAAAAGTTTTAAAAATATTTATAATCACTCAAAATAAATGATATACTTACATGTAAATCTAACAATGCACATAAATTGTATGTATGCTGAGAAGTATAAACCTTGATGAAAGAAATCAAAGATTAACAATAAATTGAGGGGCATGCATTGTTCAAGTATTGAAAAATTCAACATAGTAAATAAGTCAATTCTCCACAAATTTACATATAATTCTCATCAAAATTTTAAAACATTTTATAGCTACATATAAAATTAGTCTCAATTTTACAAGGAAAGGCAAAGGAATTAAATATGTAATATAATTTCAAAAAAAGAAGAAGAAAATAGAAGAGTTCAATCTATCGGGTTTTTTTACTTTTTTTTTTTTTTTTTGACAGAGTCTTGCTCTCGATCTGTTGCCCAGGCTGGAGTGCAGTGGCATGATTTTGGCTCACTGCAACCTCCACCTCCCAGGTTCAAGTGACTTTCCTGCCTCAGCCTCCTGAGTAGCTGGGATTATAGATATATACCACCATGCCCAGTTAATTTTTGTATTTTTAGTAGAGATGGGATTTTGCCATGCTGGCCAAGCTGATCTCAAACTCCTGACCTCAAACAGTCCACACACACCCTAGCCTCACAAAGTGCTGAAATTATAGACATGAGCCACCACATATTATTATATGGCTACAATGATCAAAATTCTGTGGAATTGCCAGAGGTATAGACACAGAGATCAATGAAGCAGTACAGAGTATCCAGAAATAGACCCACAGAAATTCACCAAAAGATTTTTGAAAATAAGCAAAGTGCAAAAGCAGCTTAAAAATGAATATAGAGCAATTGAACATCTATTGGCACAAAAGAGATCAAAAAGGGACTCCAATCTAAGACTCAAACTTCATCCAAAATTAATCTGAAATGAATACATGGATCACGGACTTAATGTGATACATACATTATAAAACTTTTGGAAGACAACATGGGAGAAAATATTCTATCTCAGGAAAGGTGAAATATTGTTAGACTTGACATCAAAAGTACCATTAATCAATTGAAAATTTGATTAAATGGACCTTATCAAAATTTAAAAATTTGCTCTGTAAAAAATACAGCGAAGATAAAGAAAAAAGCTACAGAGTGGAAGAAAACATTTGCAAACCACATATCCAACAAAGAACTAGAATCTTTAATATATATTTTTAAAACTCACAAAACATAACAGTCAAAAAACAATTAACTTGGGACACAACCCACATGAAGAGACATTTCAATGAAAAGGCTATATGGATGATAAATAAGTGTATGAAATGTTTAACATCACTCACCAGTAGATAAATACAATGAGCTATAACTAAACATCAATCAGAATGGCTATTTTTTTTTTTTTTGAGAGGGAGTCTCCCTCTATTGCCCAGGTTGGAGGACAGTGGCATAATCTCGGCTCACTACAACCCGTGCTTCCTGGGTTCAAGCGATTCTCCTGCCTCAGCCTCCCAAGTAGCTTGGACTGCAGGCATCAGCCACCACGCCCAGTTAGTTTTATATTTTTAGTAGAGATAGGGTTTCACCATCTTGCCCAGGCTGGTCTCGAACTCCTGACCTTGTGATCTGCCCGCCTCATCCTCCCAAAGTGCTGGGATTACAGGCATGAGCCACTGTGCCTGGCCAGAATGGCTATTTATTTATTTATTTATTTATTAAGAATAACAAATGCTTGTGAGAATGTGGAGTAACTGGATTGCTCATATTTGCTGATGGGAATATAAAATGGTACATTGAATAGTCATTTGGTAGTTTCTTCAAAAACCAAACATGCAACCATTATGTGACCCAGCAATTGCCATCCTGGGCATTTATACCAAAGAAACAAAGGCTTAATTAAGTTAACACAAAACATGCACATGAATAGTCATAGCAACTTTATTCATAATAATCCAGCAGTGGGCACAACCCTAATGTCCTCCCATGGGTGAAACGGTTCATGGTAAGCACACTTACCATATAACACCACTCAGCAACAAACACACAGGAACTGTTGATACATGCAAGAATCTGCATTAATCTCCAAAACATTATTCTGAAAGAAAAACCAACCTAAAATAGGTGCAGAATGTATGATTCCACTTATACAACATTCTTGAAAAGGCAAAATGATAAAAATTGGGAACAGAATAGTGGTTGCCAGGGATTAATGAAAGAAGAGGACTGGAGAAAAGTTAGTATTTCAATGAAAGGGTGATGTGAGGGATCCCTGTAGTGATGGAGATGTTCTCTGTGTTGACTGTATCAATGACAGAATCCTGGTTGTGGTATTTTACTACAGTTTTGAAGGGTGTTACCATTGGGGAAATCTATATAAAGGGTACTCATGAAATCCCTGTTTCTTACAATTGAATGTGAATCTATAGTCATCTCAAAATAAAAAAGTAAAAGGCTCAATAATCTCTCTCCATAGGCCAAAGCTCCATGAAAGACTCTCTTCCTTTACATTATCATGCTAGTAGTTCTGGAAATAGTAGTTGCTAAGTAAGACTTTGTCAAATGAATTAATAACATATGGCCATTATTTTGTTTGATTAAAAACATCAGAGAAAAAAGTTAAGGGCACCAGTACCAAAATCCTAAGCTAAAAAAAAAAGCACATACATGCACACATACACACACAGACAGATATATAAAAATGACTTTAAGCATTTGGAAAATATTCAAAGTTACTGACAATGAGATAAACACAAATTAACAAAATCTACTGACACCTTGAAATGATGACTGAAGAAAATGATAAATTATAACACATCCTGCTTCCACACATTATTGGCAGAAATGCAAACAACCACTGTGTAAAGGAATTTGACAGTATCTAACAAAACTGTAAGTAAACTTACATTTTAACCTGGAAATGACTTGTAGGAATCCACACTGGAGCTACACCTTGGACAATGTGAACATACACAGGCACAAAGTCATTCACTGTAGAATTGTTTTGACTTCCAGAGTATTTGAAACAGACTAAATGTTCATATATAGAAGAATGGTTACATAACCTATGGTAAATACACAAAAAGCAACAAATGGGGAAGATCGCTAGGTACTGATAGAGTGATTGTGAAAGACATTGTTAAATGTGAAAGACATTGTTAAATTCCACCTTTCATGTTAGAAAAAAAAGGATAAACAAAAATATATCCCTGTGTTAATGTACAAAAATATATCCCTGTGTCGCTATTTTGTACGAAGTATTGCAAGAAGGATAAGATAGATACATCAGAGTAGTGAGATTGATTACATAGTGAGCATGAGTAGGAATGGGGTAGAAATGAGAAGAAAATGGAATGTGATCACAGGAATAAGGTGGTAGTGACATCTCTCTCGATAGATGGATAATAGATAGATGATAGATAGATTACATATATAATATATATTTATAGAACAGAAATAGATATATGTGCTACACAGTTGCTAGAAAATACACATACATTCCCTAGTTCTGTCTGTTGGGAAGATCTACAAGCTATGATACTCCTCCACTAGGAAGGAATATACCTAGTACTCAGATTTTAATTTCTAAATATATTCTCTAATAAAAGAAACAGAGCTGCTTGGAGAAACATCTAGCTCTACTGCTGGGATAAGGAAAACACAAGATGAACCCAAACATTGTATGGAATCTGGAAGTAAGTAAATGTTCAAAAAAATAACAACAGCATGTTACAAACAACAACATAAAAACCAACTGGAATGAGCTCTCAATTGCCAAAGTGGAAACAATTTGAGCAACAAACTAGAGTACTGGATTGCCACTCATAGATAGAATAAATATCTAAAACTGTATACTGAATAAATTACTGAATAAAGACTCAGAGAAGAAAGCACAATGACCCCTCACAGTAAAATACAACTTAACATATCCCTTCACTGAAGAGATGAAGAAAACGAGAAAACCACCATGAGGCTGATACCACAGTGATAATGTCATAATTTGCAGACAAACATTATCAATGAATACTAAAATTTCTGGATGAAAGTATGATGAGAAATCGAGTATTTCCTGGTTTTTAAAGTATCTCTTCCAAAATATTAATTCCTTACCAACAAGAGGAATTTTATAGTGAAGAAACCCTGAAGATATTACCTTAAGGAAGTGATCAACATAAACACAATTAGTAATAAGATATATCTGCACTACACATAGCTTGGTATGGTGCATTGGGAAGAGAGCATCATTTCTGTAGAATCATTGCCAAATAAATTTATAATCTGAATCTAATCATGAGAATATATTAGACATATCCAGACTGGGTAACATTCTACAAATGAGCTGACCAGTGCTCTTTAAAAGTAGAAGTTATAAAAGATGAAGCTTGAGGAGTGGTCATCAACTGGTGCAGACTAAGGAGACAAAAAGCTACACACATTGTCACAACCTGGACTGGATTCTGGTTCAGAAAAAAGGACAATAGTTGAACAACTAATAAACTTCATATAAGGTTCTGTAGATCAGTTAGGAGTACCAATGCTAATTCTCATTTTCCATGTTTGTGTTTTGGTTACATAGTATGCTAGTATTAAGGGAATCTGAATGAAGGTTATGTGGAAATTTCTCACTATTTTTCGAAAATTTAAGTCTAAAATTATTTGAAAGGATTAATTAAAAAACAAATACTTCAAGTGAAAATGGCTCTGTAAACCATCTCAACTGGATAAAGTAATCCAGGGCAAATACTAGATTAGGGTTGTAGCATTCCCATTCAAGTTCATAGTCTTAAGAGAGTCTTCACAGAGAATTTAAAGTTAGGGAGAGGGGAGCAGAAATATAATTTTTAAAAATGTATTTATAAGGAAATTTGGATGTGGTTATCATTATTCACATACAGAACTGTCTGGAAACACATATCAGATATGTTCTAACTTTTGTAGAGGAATGGATTACAAGGTAGTAAAGACTGAATGTTTGTGCCCTCCCCAAAATTCATATGTGAAACCCTAATCCTCAATGTGGTGATAGCAGAAGGTGAGGCCTTTGTGAGGTCAAGAAGAGGTCATGAGGGGATTAGTGCCCTTATTTTTATTTTTATTATTATTATTTTGAGTCCTGCTCTGTCATCCAGACTGGAGTTCAATGGTGTAATCTTGGCTCACTGCAACCTCTGCCCTCTGAGTTCAAGCAATTCTCATGCCTCAGACCCTGGAGTAGCAGGGACTACAGGTGCAAGCCACCACACCTGGCTATTTTTGTATTTTCAGTAGAGATGGGGTTTCACCATGTTGGCCAGGCTGGTCATGAACTCCTGACCTCAGCTGATCAGCTTACCTTGGCCCCCAATGTGCTGGGATTATAGATGTGAGCCACCAGGCCCAGACGAATTAGTGTTTTTATAAGAAAAAGAAAGAGACATTAGACCTCCCCCTCTCCACAGGAGGACAAACAGGCCATGTGAGCACATACAGAAATGGTGGTTGCCTAACAGCCAAGATAAGAGGCCTCAGGATGAAACCTGCCATACATGGGCTGACTTAAACGGTAAAAGTTTATTTCTCACTGTTCTCGAGACTGTCAAGTTCAAGACCAAAGCTGCAGCACTTTTGGGCCTGGTGAAGATCAGTTTTCTTTGTTCCTAGATATTTTCTCTCTGTATCCTTACATGGTGGAAGACACAAGGCAGGTCTCTGATGTCCCCCATCTATGGTGTTTGGGGACACCTAGCTTAAGTAAACTAGGTCCAGGGAAACTATGAGTCTGAATTCAGAGCCTAAGATTATTGAAGACTGCTCCCAATTTTTCCCTAGGAGAAGAGCTGATAATGCTATAGTGGACCTAAGAAAGGCATGAACACACTTCAGAAGGAGCCATGGAGGATAATGGAAAAGAAAAGGAAGAGCAGATTCAGGAACCATGAGAAACATGACCAGATGTAGCTCCTCCCAGAGGAAGAATCAGGGCTCCTCTCCCCTCAGTTGTCCTGTTCTTCCCCTCCAGATTGTTCACTGATGCCCCAGACATCATGGTGGCTGCTAGAGAAGTGATTCACTAACAGCTTCATTGGACACACACTGTATATGGTGAGAGAAGCCACAAATCACAAAGCAACTGTGGCTGAACTCAGTAGAAGTGTGCTTCTTGTCCATATGATAGAACAGTGTGTGTTATGGGAGGGCCCCAGCTTCACCCATTCAGTGGCTCCCATATCCTTGAACCTCCACTGGGTCCATTGCAACTGCCCAGAAGGACAGTGAGCAGCATGTGTGGAAGATCCTGGAGAGGTTTAAATGGGTCAGGCCTGTAAATGACACTGACCACGTATCTCTCCAACAGGTCACTGACCAGAGCTCAGTGAGGTGGACTCACCCAACAGGAGTGGCATCCAAGTGCCCTGTTTGCTGAGCATCTACCTGTCTCTCTCCCACACACTGATCCTGGGAAAAGGATGGAGATCCTGACAAAGTCACTTAAAAGTTCACAAGCAACTTTTTAAATTAAAAATACATTTTTGAAATATATTTATAGTATTACATATAATCTGGTTCATTTATTTACACTTCTATGAAATATTTCAGGGTATGAATAAAAAACAGTTTGATCAACCAATCCTTTATAGGTGAGAAAATTGGTTATTTTTCAATTTCTAGCTATAAGCAAGGCCACAATGAACATCCTTTATATCTCCTTGTGGCCATATGGGAGCATTTTGTTTCTATAAATGAATTTACACACAAAATATACTGCAGTATTATATCATGTGCATGATAGTATACATGTGCTAAAAACATTTTATAATTCATGATAATCTCACATACTGATTTCTTAATAGCACTCCAAGTAGAAAGAGGGGAAGAAAGGAAAAAGGTGGTGAAAACCTAAACTAGAAATTTAACATTGTATTTTTAAATTTAAAAGTAACTCAACAAAATATGGCAAATTTTTAACATATGTTTAATCTGAGTGATGGATATCTGAGTTTCAGTTATTTCCGGCATGTTTAAAGCATTCAACAACTAGAAAATTGTACTGCCAGCTGAATTTTATCCATTTTAACAACTGCTGACCGTGTGTGGTCTCATCTGATGAGTTCTCAGACCTAGACACCAAATCTCTCTTCACCAAACTTTAGAACCCATTTTTCACATTTCATTTGCAAATTCTCATTGCAACCCCTTGCTAGACTTTCAAAGCCAGCATGACAGGCCTAGGCATCCAGAGAGCTATTAACCAGCCAGGTCTTTAATTTCTGTGCCAGGAAACAAGCTATATTTCCTAGCCCTAATGTTCGATTTCTAATGCACACAGCTGGAACACACAAATTGAAATGTGCCAAGATTTGGCTAATTGGGGGCACAACCAGGTATAATTAAATTATGTGCTCAATTTTATAGCCTCTATTTTTGGAAGGCAATGAATAAATAAATAAATAAATGTGGGCATACATGTAATGTAAAAACTCTGTGATAATTTCATCGTGTCATTTAATTATGATCCTTTCAGTATAGCTCCCTTTTTCTCAGCATTGCAACCCTGAATTTCATTATGGCCTCAACAAGAGTTTTTCCTTTTCTTTTTAATTAAGTTTACTTTTCGATTTAGAGCTGATCACACTGACAAATGCCGTAATTCACTTGGAGGTTCACAGTTCACTTTGCATTTATCCCCTTCTTGCTTCTGGGAATTTGTTGTAAGAAAATGGTTCGAGGATGGATGGGCCATGCAAAAATGCTTAGGGGAATATCAATGAGTCAGACTTGACCGGGGAATGTTTCCCTGCAGGCACCAGACTCCTTTCCTCCATAGGGCAGCAGTGGCTTATTCTGAGAGGCTAACTCAACACTGTCACTTACTTTCTTCTAGTGCCATATATTATATTAAAATATCTATGTACATTATCCAAAATCCTCATAACAATCCTGTCTACCAGATATCAGTATCTCCATTTTATAAACAAGAACATTGAGGCTAACAGAGGTCACAGACACAGAAAGGAAACACAAGTTTGTTTGACTCCAAAGCTGCTGAGCCTAGCCCACGCATCATCAAGCTTGTTTTAGGGGATGTAGAAATAAATTTGTTGTGGAACTAAAGCAAGGAAACCAATGAATACAGCATTAAATCTGTTTTAATATAATAGATGTAGAACTTCCACTAAATTAACATGTAATTAACTTTAGGCTAGGAGACTACAAGATACCAATTAAAAGTGTTGTTTTTTAAGGGTCTTATGGTAGAATAGGGGACATTTTACCAGTTCAGCCACCCCACACAAGGCCCATGTCCTACATTGTCAAACTTGCACAGTAGAATTTCAGGAGCCCAAGTCAATCACTCATATCTTTCCAGATTCTCTCTATTCCAATAAAGAACAAAGTCATTCGTCTACTTAGGAAGACAAACTCAAATGCAAATAATTTGGAGAGAACAATACAAATTGACTAATAGTTTACCCCTTAACCAGGCTTTAGTGTAGACAGAAGAGCAAAAGTGCTTTTCTCTTTTTTGTGGGAAAAGAGGAAATGTAGCATCCTCATGTTTTCATCCTTCCACTGCCTAGAAGGATTTTTGGATTCTTCTTTTACATTGAAGTAGACATCTCTGAGATCAGCACAAATTTATCCTTAAATGTCTCCATGCCACATCAAAAGTCAATCCAGAGAGTTAAAAATATCTTTGGTATCTGATGAAAGTATAAGGGGTGTGTGTGTGTGTGTGTGTGTGTATGTGTGTGTGTGCATGCACAGATTCTTTATTACACTTTTGAAATCAGGAGCTAGTAATAGTTTCACCTTCTGTCAGTGGCTGATGAAAGGGCTGAAGACATCAGGTGTCTCTCTTTACTGTCTGGTAACACCAGCCACTGGTGCTAACTGAATACAAGAACATATAGAGGCAGAGTAGAGCCTCTAACTTACAGAGAAGACATGGGAACATCTTTCCAAGGAAACAAATAATGAGATACTTATACCTGGTTCAGTCCATAATGGTAGTACAGAAACATACTATTCTCTAGTCTATTATTAAAACATTATAAACAACAGCATATAAAAATAAAAATGCAAGAACATAGAATCTTCCCATGATGTATTCCACATACCTTTTGCACTCCATCAGATAGCACCTTGGTATGCTCTTTTACTCCAGCTATTGCTTTGCCAGAAAGCTGTACAGGTGCACCCCGATAGCACCTCCACTTGGGTGTACTAAGTCTACCACCTTTCACTCAGGGATTTCTCTGCCTCTACACGAGATTTCTTCATGAACTCATTTAGCCATTATTAAAAAATCTCAAAGTAGGAGGACAAAGGTATTATCAACCCATGGGCTGACTTTTCACCTAAGGAAAATTAAAGTTAATATATGTGTTCACCTTTTCTACCTCTGGTTGGACAATTGCAATTTATTAATTACATCTTTCTAGAAAGACCCCAAAGGAATCAAATCCTAGTTGTTGACGGACAGTGGTGATCAGATCAGCTCTGTCATGTCTTCTTGGACTGGCTTTCCTTCTTCCCCTATCTTACTCTTCCCAGTCCTCCATTCCTGTGCTTTGGGAACAATTCCCAAAATAAACCACAGGCATGTATATGCTCTGCTTTTCCCAGGTCACCAGGCTAAGGCACATGAGATATCAGACATAGCACAGCTTCTCATTACACATGGAATTTTGTTTTTAAAATTGATGATTCTTTTCTTACAGTAAGGCACAATTGTCACATCTAGCCAAATTCTACTCAGCTGGAAAGTTGATAGTTGCAGTTATTTGAAATGTCTTGCCTCCCATCCTGAAGGTAAGCATAAACATTGAGCAATTCCCAGTAGAGCTTTGCCATATGTCTAATGTCAGAAGAAAGCTTTCCCAAGTGAATTTCCTCCTGTAAACGAGTACACACCTGCAACTCTAATATTGTATTACCAGGACTTTCTCTCCATTATAATTTTTAAAATGATGTAGCTGTATGTCCACCCAGGCTTCTAAATACACAGCTTCACATTGAAAACTTGGCCTTGCTCTGTATTTTATTTTCACTGTGTCAGGTCATGGAATGCCCATCAGCAAGCTCATCCCCTGGTAGCACCAGAAGGGTGATTAATGTATGTTATTTCTACAATTAGGACTCAATGTTCCCTTAAGTGATTTACTCTGTTAGTTCTGGATGGGTTACTTTTGTTTTTATTCTTTCTCACTACTTACTTGCATTTTTACCAGCCTTCTTTAAGACAGTGTAAAACAGAGCTGGCAGGAAGAAAATTATTGTAAGATATTATTCAAATTGCATCCCGATGTGTATACTTTAATTTGCAAAGGGGAGGACAAATATTCATTAGGTACTTTTCATGTAACAGCAGAAAGTTCCCTGAATATTTGCAAAGTCAAATTCTTTTACTTGCCTAGAGATCCCTGTAATAGAAGGGGTTTCTGACACCCACCTCTGCATGTCCTCTGAGATTCATTGGGGACCTCTAAATTTGTAAGTAACTTATCGTGGTGTTCCTGTAGAAGGCATTATTCCTAATGATGAAGTTGATGCATTATCACCTGGTTCTATAATGCCTCACTTACCACTGAGTTGAAAAACTTGATGGAGAGGTACAATATCTTGATCGAGAGGTACCACTGAGTTGAAAAACTTGATTGAGACGTCTTCTTTGTTCTTGGAGTCATCATTTCTAACATAAAAATTTTCACTTGCATATGTGTACTTTTTAAAAATGAAAGAAGCAAATTTTAAAATAAATACCTTCTATAATAGGTAGGTAGAAATTTTTATTTTCCAACCTTGAAAAGTGCCACTGTCTCTGTTTGCAGAATGATTTAGTGAGAAATGAGCCACTCGGTGTCTGAAGAATGATTTAATGAGTCGTATTAGTCAAGATTCTCTAGAGAAACAGAACCAATAGGAGATGGAGACAGAGATAGAGATATAGAAAGAGACAGAGACAGAACAGAGATAGAAACAGATAAAGTAGAGATGGAGAGAGAAATAGAAATACATAGAGATTTATGATGAAGAATTAGCCTACATGGTTGTGGAGGAGGCTAGCAAGTCCAAAATCTGAAGAGCCCACGCCCCACTTTGAGTAGCAGGGTTCTAACTACCAAAGAACTGAGTAGATCTAATGTTCCCACTTGGAGGACCTCAGCAGGAGAGTATCACTTACTTGGGGTGGGGGAGGGTTAGCCTTTTGTTCTATTCAAACCTTCAACTGATTGAATGGAGCCCACCAACATTATGAGAGTAATCTGCTTTACTCCGTCGACCAATTTTAACGTTAATCTCATTCAAAAACAGCCACATGGAAACATCCAGGGTAATGTTTGTCAAAACATTTGGGCACTCTGTGACCCAGCCAAGTTGGCAGATAAAATTGACCATCATACAAGTCAACCTCTGTGCTGCAGTGGAGGATCATACTAATTGTCTGCTTCTCAAATTCCATAAGATGAAGAATAATTTGAAAAAAGTATATCAATCCCAAATTCATGATAATATGCCTCAAAAATTATCACAGCTTTTCTTATTAGGTGTTCTTGATTATACATGGCAACACTAGGTGTTCTTCATTATACATAGCAGGGAAACTAGGTGTCTTGCCATATTCAGACATATCCAAGATGCAATGTGTTAAAAGACTGTGTGATTTCTATGAACATTCATTAACGGTTGCTGTATAAAGATAGAATTTCTGGTGACTAATCTGTGGGCTTTACCTCAAGGTAAGCTCAAAGTTACTAAAAAAGCAGATAGGGGAGAGAAGTATGAATTAGGTTGGGTCTTAACTAGGATGTGATTTTAACAGTAGGGCTTGATTTCTAGCCAAAAGCCCACATCACACTGTGCAAAGCAGATGAGGTGAACTAGGACTCTTAATCTGAGCCAGCATCTGTAACCAGAAGCTTAATATCTGGTGTGTTAGGAGATTGCAGAAATAATTTATATGAAGTATCATCTTCAATGTCAGTGTTGTGGTCCAGGCCAGTGCTTCCCATATAAAATAAAGGAAAGAGTAAAGCTGATTGAATAATTGGAGACACAAAAGCCAAGAACAATGTCTACATCCTAGACAATCACATTGAATCAACCACAGAGATAAATAAGAGATTAATCAGAAAACCAGAGAAGAAGCCAAGTAGGACAAAGCAGGGCCACTGGAAGACTGTAGTTTATCCGGCACAAACACATCAGAATGTAACAGGTTGTAAGTGCAGGGTAACCCAACAAAGTTCAGAGCCCGCATGTGCATGGGTCCAAGTCTGCTAAAACACTGCCAGTCTTGGCAAATGCTGTCTAAGGATAAGTTTGAGTCTGAGTTTGCCTGAAGAACATTTCCATGGGAACTTGAAGAAGATTTATAAAGTCAAAGTGTCAACAAAAACAGACTCATTAGTGACAACAGATAAGAAAATTAAACATAATGTTATCATTTTTGAAAAGTTATCACCAAAGAAACAACAGAAAATTCTGGCATGACTGTGCAGCCTAGAAATTCCTGCACACTTCTCTATGACCTTCTCCCAGAAGCACAATGAGGACAGAAACTGATACAACAAAACCCTGAGAAAATGTGCTAATATTTCTCAAACTAGAGAGAACTGGGTTA
The DNA here is from genome assembly GCA_963573925.1 of Callimico goeldii. Classification (NCBI taxonomy): domain Eukaryota; kingdom Metazoa; phylum Chordata; class Mammalia; order Primates; family Cebidae; genus Callimico; species Callimico goeldii. The sequence goes on along the minus strand of CAUYOR010047418.1, from coordinate 7,568 downwards.
AAGTGGAAAACTAGGCTTACAGATAAATAGCTTTGACAAATCCTCAGGAAGTTTAGAGAAAGAGAAAGCCTTTATGCTTTATGCCCTTATTTCCAGTAGTGAAACTTTATTCACTTTAGCTCATTTTAAGGAACCTGTGGCTAAAACCCATTGCCATCCTGCCCTATCACCTTCAAGCAAATAGATAAAATGGAAGGATGGTGCAGAATTCTCAGAACTCCCTTAAGCACATTGTCAGAAGAGATGGGACCAGTCAGCTTTTATAAGTTCCTCATTACTCAAGATGTCACTAAACCTTTGTCAACCAGATAGTTCTATTGACTTATTAATTGAGTGATTTCTAAAGACTTGCCTTTAAACCTCTGAACCAACTAAAGTCTCTAAGAAAATAGAAACATATTCTTAGTGTTTGTATCTATTCAGCTTTTAAGCAAAATATTTAGCACTTTCTAAAATTGGCTTTTTGCTCACTTGCCTGCAAATGTTTAGACTTACAGTGCACTGGAGTGGTCCTGTAGTGGTTGTTTAGAGTTAATTCTTCCCCAGGAAACTCAAACAGAAGTAATTCACAGACTCTTCTCTAAAGCCATCAGCATAAAGACTTTCTCTCAACTTCCTGGCATTACAAAGGAAGAGAAGCAAGGACGTTTTGTCTGGAGACTACAGCCTTTAAGAGAAGAGTATTTGTCAGGGCCCTAGCAAGACACAGATAACATACTCTAGGGTAATTCGAGGTGGGTTCGGTAAGGCACTGTTTACAATAGAGTGGACAGGAGGTAGGTATACTTCAAGAGATAGTGCAGTAGTTTGAAACTAGCATCTGTGGAAATGTAGCCACTCTTAGTCTCAAGGGGCTGAGAGAAAGGAGAAGTTACTGGAAAGTTTACGAAGAGAATTTATAAAGAGGGCCATGTTGAGAAGAGCAATCACCTTCATCAAAGGACTTACTATCACAAGTCAACTCTTCAGGGATGGACTTTAAGAAATACTGATCCTAGCCGCACTCATTTTCTTCCCTCTGATCTTCTGCTAACTTTCCATAGGTGGGACGAACTGGAAACCAGAAGGCAAGGTATCCCAATGATGCAGTCCATCTAGTGAGCCTTCCTGAACAAATGGAGAGTAGGAAGGGTAGTTGGTAGATGCAGAGAGACTAAAACAAGTGACTTCACAAGTACAACCCAGGGTCTGCCTTGCAAATGAACAGTTTGTAAGGATTGAGCAGGAAGCAAGAAAAATGTGTAGGAATACTATCAGTGCTTAGTCCTTTGGAATTCCTGCTATTGCCTGTCTTTTGGAAGGAATTATCTTCAGATAGTAGCATAATAGTAAGTGTCTTGACAAAATCCTGTTCTATGTTTCTCTTTATTATTCACCAAGACCCCATTAAGAAAATCCAGATAGGCATTTGGAAATTAAAGTTCAGTGTCATCTTCAGCCATTATCAAAACACTGGAATGAGAACCTGAATCATGATGCTCTGAGTACATAGGGATAGAGGAGGAAAATAATTCAGGCCCAGCACTAGGTCAATACTAGCTCACAAAGAAGATGGCAATGATTATGGGTCTACATTTACATTTCTCTGTGTTTATAATATATCCACTGCTAGATACTTTAAATATTACTTTATTTCCCTTTAATCACTCTTGATGATATAATTAAAACAGAATAGCTTATTTTCTTTAAGAAATATATTATTTCACTCTCATACATTCATTTTCATAGGCTATGTATGCAGGTGCATGTGTGTGTGTGTGTTGTGTGTGTTTGTGTGTAGGGGCATTCCTTTTTGCTCTTTGGCTATCAAATTGGCATAACAAATATTTGCATTGTGGTTATTTATACTCAAATCTCCTAGAAGACAGGAACTGTTGTAAACTTCTCCCATCTCTATCTCCAGTACAGAGTTCCATACTTATTGCACTGGCCACCCTTCTCATAACTACATAATACATTTCTACAGACTGACTTGTTTACCAGAATTCTCAGTACATGTTTCAGATATCCTGTCTGTTCTGGTTCCCAAATCCATCACTTACTTGATCTCTGACTTCTATTTGAGATGGGTGAGACAAAATGTGGCAACCTGTTTACTTTTTACTCTAAACACAGTTCATAGGAAATGAAAAGATCAAAGTATATGCTCTGAATACCAGAAAAAAAAACCTTCCACAGGCTTACAACCTAGATTTTTGTTTTGTTGTTGTTTGCACTTTTAAAGGAATAAGTGCAGGTATAATAAATAAAACTCTATAATACACTTTGGGAGGCCGAGGTGGGTGGATCATGAGGTCAAGAGATTGAGACCAGCCTGGCCAACATGGTGAAACCTTGTCTCTACTAAAAATACAAAAATTAGCTGGGCATGGTGGCACATGCCTATGGTCTCAGCTACTCAGGTGGCTGAGGCAGAAGAATTGCTTGAACCCAGGAGGCGGAGGTTGCAGTGAACCGAGATTGCACCACTGCACACTCCAGCCTTGTGACAGAGCAAGACTCCGTCTCAAAAAAAAAAATAAAAAATAAAAACTCTAAAATAAGTTTAAAAAAATCCTATATCAGAGAAATGTCTTTATCCTGGTCTGAGAGATAGAAAGACTAGGTTCTCCCATTGGGTTTTCCAATAATTAGCTGTCTTATCTTGGGAAAGGCATTTAACTAGTCTGTTGCTTGGTTTTTCTGATGATAACTGAAGAGGGTCAGTGAGTGAATTTGTGGATGAGATTTAATGCTATTTTCAGCTTCAAAGTTGTGATTGTAATATAAACTGAATGGCAATCAGAGTAATGCATGCAAAAAGAAAAAAAGGACAAAAAAGCATTAAGAAAGAGCAAAAAATTCTTGGTCATCAGATGTTGATAATTATAGGATGCCATCCAGAGTCCTAGAAGAATAAGGCCATGATGGTGAGAGCCTAGGAAATGACTGCCTAGAAGAATGAATGAATAAGGTGTCTCCTGACAGATGTCAAAAATTGAGAAGCAAAGAATGCATTGAGTGATGGATGAGACTGACATTAAACCCAAGGTGATGCTGGAAGAGATGACTAACGATGTGAATTTCTTCAGCTTTTGTCAGCTAAATGTCATGGCATTCCTGCTAAATAGGTACTGCAAGCTTGGCATTTAAAGCCCATGAACTACTCTGGAATACAACAGATCCACTGCACCATCATATGCTTTATTTGGAAAGGGTTAGAATAAGGACATGTAAGTTGCTACAGCCACAACAAGTATAGAATCTTTTCATTGGGGACTTCTGGATACAAAGTTGATGAGGGAGGGGCTTTGAGGAACTTAATTTTATTCAGAAAAAGCTTTGCTTCTATAGAGGGAGAAAGATGTCATTATCCCAAATGAAACCCTTACATATTCAAAACCCGTGTAATATAAGCATGGTTCAAAAAAAGAAACAAATCAACAACATAAATAAGTGAAAACCCATGTGTGGTTTTCTAAAAATTCATATAGAATGTCTAGCTTCAGTGTCTACAAAAAGCCTTAAAAACATTCCATTCTTTGCCCACTCACTCCTACGATACCCTGACACTGTTTCAAAGTGTTTTGCTTCAAAAGTCAAACTGCAATCCAGCACTTTCCTTCTGTCTCTAACTTATTCCCTTTCTACTCTTTCATGACACAGGTCAGAGTAACTTTGCTTAAGCATGAAAGAATATCTTTCATTTAGCAGGTAGGGAGAAGAACATTGGTGTGAGAATTCCAAAGTTCTCTTTGCTGGGCTGCTTCAGGATAGAGACTGTGAGTAGTACCCTTGATCCATAAGATATCTGTGTCCAGCACACATGGAATTCATCCTAGAAGGCTAACAAGAAAAGAAGCTAATGAAACCACTAGTGATAGAAGTGTGTTTAGGTTCAGGAAGAAACAAAGGATGCTGAGGAACCGGAGTCCAGAAATTACTGTCCCTTGGGCTGAAGCACCAGGAGGAGGGGACAGTGCCCCTGGAGCCCAGTGAGAACTGAAGCTGAGAGTAAGTGCTGCCCAGCAGCGACTAGAGTCAAGGAATGCCTAGCTCCTGGAAGAGACTGGATCAATGCAGAGGGCTTTGTGGAGAGGGAGCCCCTGCTTCTCCTGCCCACTTTTCTCCTGCCTCCTGATCCCCCGTCACTAATTAGCAGGAGAACCTGAGTGACAGGGTGGGCAAGGCTCAGTCTCCCAGGGCACAGAGAAGGGAAAATAGAGTCAAGAACAGACAGACAGAAAGACAAACAGAACAACCAGTACAGCTACCTCCTGCTTATATAAACATCACTGCTTAGCCAGCAGTCCTGGTTACTTCCTAATCACGAATGTTATTCTGTCGAGTAGAATCCTTTGTTATTTTCCTTACTTCCTAGACTATATCCAAGCCAGGATCTCAGTCTGAGCTCAAAGAAAAATACCCCAGAAACTCCTCTGAAGGAAAATGCAGAAGGCATTTCATACCCACCCTGGGCTGGGAACAGTCAGATAGTCATGACCTGCCCACTCTTATCAGCCGTTCTGTTGCCTGGTAGCCTGCTCCACATTACCAGTGAAATGACTGCAGCCAGAGACGCTGTGAGTTCTCATATATTTGTTACATTTGCTATTAAAAGATTTTCTCTCTTAGAACTTGACATTTCACAGAGGGTGTCTGGCATGGTTCGGAATCAACTCTTTGGTCCTCTAAGGTCTAAAGGTGGACTGAGCTTAGAGCTTACAGAGTTTCCATCAAAGGTGAAGAGAGATTTAAGTTTAGGGCTCAGGACTCACAGGAACCCAGGCATGGGCTAACATCAATGCTCTTTCATCTTATGATGTCTATTCTGAGATTTGGGGTGCCACTTTGGGTACCCTAACTATCATCGTAGTAATAAGTTCACAGATTAAAACACACAAATTCCTTGTCTAAAGAAATACTTAATTTACCTTAAATATGTAAATGTCATTTTGGGATTACCTTTAGCAAGATATAAAGTTGGCTGTCACACATTCCTGGTAAAAATTTTAACCAGGAACAGTTAGGAAAAAATAAGGAAATATATTTGGGTATACTGAATCTGTTTCATTTGCCAAACTCCACTTTTATGAACAGAATGAAAGTGAGCTCAGATTCACTAAATACTGATTGCCAGCATAGCACGAATTTTACTTAAAAATTCACTTGGGGTTTTGAAAGTTTCTCTTCTTATGTTGGTAAATCTGTGTCAAGAATTCTGATATTTTTTGGCAGCTAAAAGGAGCAGAGTTCTCTGTAACCCTCTGAGGTTCTTATTGACATCCCAGGCAGTAGTGATTAGGTGTTGGTTCTTTCCAACCATGGAGATGGTCTCATTAGCTTTAGCTATTTAAAAGGGTACTGTGTTAATTCTGCTAGGAATGTATACTGTTCCATTTTCCATGTCTAAAATTCTTTAAAAGTTTTTGGTTTTTTCCTTTTTTTTTTTTTGAAACAGAATCTTGTTCTGTTGCCAGGCTGGAGTGCAGTGGTGCAATCTCAACTCACTGCAACCTCTGGTTCCTGGGTTCAAGCAATTCTCCTGCCTCAGCCACCTGAGTAGCTGGGACTACAGACATGTTCCTCCATGCCTGGCTAATTTGTGTTTTAGTAGAGACAGGTTTCACCATGCTGGCCAGAATGGTCTTGATCTCCTCATGATCCACCCACCTCAGCCCCCCAAAGTGTGGGGATTACAGATGTGAGCCTTCTTTTTGTTTTTAAACCTTGACAATCTCATCCTTCATTAAAATCTCGCCTTCCTTGACTTTCTTTTTGTCTCCAACATCTACTTCTTGTGTCCTTTGCTGGTCTCTCTTTTATATTCTGCTGACCCCTAAAGTGGTCAGCATGTAAAGCTCTTTCTTCTTTTCTTCTCTCCTCTCCTTATTCCTGCGGGCCACTTGCCCTGGCTTTCTCCCACTCCACACCTTCCACTGTTTCTTTGACCTCAGCTTCTCTTCTCTGCCCCAGCTTCACATTTCCAACATTCTCGGGAGGTTTTCTTGTATTCATTTCCTAGGACTCCTGGAAAAATAACCAGTGACGTAGCGCCTTTAAAAAATCACAATGTATTCTGTGGCAGTTTTAGAGTCCAGAAGCCAGGTCTGTTTCTCTGGGCCGAGCCTCCTTCCGAAGACACTGGGGGAAAATTCCCTTGCTTTGGCTTTTCCAGCATCAAGAGCATTCCTGCATTCCTGCATTCCTGTTCCAGTGAGCAGTGACTGCCTGTATTCTGGGCTCATGGCTTTTCTTCCATCTTTATGGCCAGCAGTGTAGGCTCTTTAATCCACTCTCCCTCTGCTGAGGGGGTCTCTCCCACTCCTCTCTTCTGTTTGTGGGGGTCTCTCCCACTCCCCTCTTCTGTTTATGTCCCATCTCCCTCTGCCTCTGTCTGTTTCATAAGGACACATAAGGGTCCATGTCAATCATACAGGACAAGCTTCTGGTTCAAAATTTTTGACTTAATCACACTTGCGAATTTTTTTTTCTTGTTTGCCACGTAAGCTAACACTCACAGATTCTAGGAACTGGGATATGAATATCTTTTGGGAGAGGGCATTTTTCAGCCTAATAACCTTCCTTCTGAGTAGTTTTGAGCATCCTAATTTTAATACATAGTGGATCTTCTGTGTCCATGGGTTCTGTGTTCATGAATTTCATGGAATGAAAATATTTTTTAAAAATGGATGATTGTGTGTATACTGAGCCTGTTCAGACTTTTTTTCCTGTTATTTCCTAAACAGTATAGCACAATAAGTATTTACTTAGCATAAACACTGTATTAGGTTTTATAAGTAATCTAAAGATAAAGTATGTGAAAGGACACGCATAGGTCGTATGCAAATATGACACCATTTCATATCAGGTACTTGAGCACCCTTGGATTTTGGTATCAGCAGGGAGCTCCTGAAACCAATGCCCTAGGGATACTAGGGATGACTGCATGACGGATGTGAAGACTCTTGTATTTCTTATTGGTGTTTCAGTCTCCTGACTTGAAACCTCAGTCACCTCTTTCTTGCTTTAGGGGAAGCCATGAGCAATTAAACAAAACAAAGAAAAAAAATGGCTTTGAATAATGGCAGGGGCTGTGACAGTTACGGAACAGTGTGATCCTGCCAGCATGGCCCCACTCTGGGACCACCGCAGCACCCACTCAAGCTTGCATTTATACATCACATTTCCCTTCACAGTCCTCCTCATGTGCCCTTGTTTCCTCTCTTCCTATTGTTATCAACTTAGTACAGGTCCCTATTTATTTATTCTTTTTTTATTATTTATTTTTATTTTATTCTATTTTATTTTTTCTCAAACTCCTGGGTTCAAGTGATACACCCACTGCAGCCTCCCAATATGCTGGGATTACAGGCATGAGCTACCATACCTGGCCTCATATGATCTTTGTTTTGGAAACAATTTTCTTCTTTCTTTCTTTCTTTTATTTTTTATTGCATTTTAGGTTTTGGGGTGCATGTGAAGAAGACTGTTAATAATCTTGCAGCCAATAGTCTTCTTTATTATGGATGCCACTACTAGGTATAATTTTCCCAAGTCGCTATTTGATTGTGGCACAAAACAAGCCT
>CAUYOR010047417.1:0-14551 GCA_963573925.1 Callimico goeldii | reverse complement strand
AACTGGATTCCGGCAAACATCCCGCAAAGCACCTCTTGAACCAGATTTCATAAGGAAGTCTGGACACCGCAGAACACATCTTAAGATGAGTCAGCAGTCTGCTATCTTCCAGATTCAAGTATTGTTCAAAAGCTTTTGGCAACTGGGGTAAAGAATCTTGGTATTTGGTATTTAATTGGTTCACAAAGCATCGGATGATCCAGTAACAGTCGACACTATCTTCCACCATTTCCTCCATGGCTTTAGCTATGGCAAGAAATGCTTCATCTTCTGGCTCCAGTGGATAAGAGGAACTTCGAGGTAATTTCCCAGATTCCAGCTGATACATGCGGAGATAGACTTCAACCTGAGGTGTGGCATCACTGACAAAGCGAATGACTTTCAGTGCATGAAGGACATCCGAGTACTGCTCCCTACGATACGTCATCACCTTGGCATGGGACTCATGGTGTGGAGGCAGGATTCCTAGAAGCACCTTCCATACCAATGCACGGTACATGGATGGGAGAGGGAACCTCTGACTAAAAGTACAAAGTTTTTCAATATCCAGACGGTCATCTTTTAGGAGAATTTCTAACGATTTCTTTTCTTCAACTCCACGAAACCCCACTTTCTCATAATATACCGAACGAAAGTTTCTCTGCGAGTCCTCAGTCATATTTCATTCTCTAGCAGTGGAAACACACCCGGGTTGAGACTAAGTAGTCTGGGAGAAGCAGAGGACGCCGTGCCCTGTGCGCTGACCGACCGGCGGGCAGGCGAGCACCGTTGGGACCCAGGGAACTGAGTATCCTACAGTTCCCTCTTATTAAACATGTTATTTTTGAAGTCTTCTCCAAACCATTCCAGAATCATCAAATATTCAAGAGGAAGTATTCACACAAATGCATGGAATGTATTACCTCAGCCAACCATATCAGCTTTCTCACCGAATCGTTTTATTTCTGTCCCTGACCAGTGTGTCTGTGCTGGATGGATACTACAAAATGGGCCCAAGCTGGCTGGTAACCCATCCTCACCTGGAGGTATTAAAGCTGGCAAGTTGTCATGGCTTAAGAAACTCACCCAACTCTGTGTGTGTGAAGTATTTAAAAGCTATTTAAATATTAATATTAATTGTATTAAATGTACATGAATTTTGAGTTTGATTTTACGTTAAAAGACCAAAATAATTTGACCAAGTTTCTGTATATTATCAGATTATATAAGGTATTTTGATTTGTTATATTTCTTGAGTATAAATAATTTTATTTCAAGCATTATCCGAGTCCTTGGAAACATCTTGTTTATAGGAATTGTAAATTTGTCCTGTCAGGTATTTGAAATGCTTAAAAAATTAGAATCAAAGTTTTGAAAAACTGTTTAAAATATTTAATGGAATATAATTAAAGTACTGAGGAAAATTATTCTGTTCAATATAGAAATGTTAATCCAAAAGTAGCTAATACAGTAATCAATAAAAAAGTGAAGGTAATACTTCTCATTATACTCAACTCTAAACAGAATAACAATATTTGTAAATTGAACAGAAATGCTTAAGAAAGACTTGTTTTTAAATTTTGTGTCTTTTAATACAATTAAAAACCCAAATAGCTTTTAAATACTTCACACACACAGAGCTCTCACTCTTATTGTACCTTGGAATATATATATTTTTAATACCCAATACAAAACTCACACGGACTATTTCCTTAAGAACAGAAACTCTGGCAAATTGGAGAGGATGTGAACAGCCTGTGGATGAGGGAAAAAAAAGGCCAAACATGTCCTTCATAAAGTCTGGATGAAAAGGGAGGAGATATTGGGAGATGAACAGCAGAAGTTATGTAGTCAATGGGGTTATTTTTTTTCTTTTGCTAATGAGAGACTTTTGAGCATGTTTGTAGGCAGGTGAAAAGAATTTCACAAAAAGAAAAAAGTGGAAGACACTAATAGAGAGTTATGACTAATGGTGCAAGATCCCAGAGGAATGGGATCAGAAACTCAGACAGAAATCATAGTCCTCTATTAGAATGGAGACGTGGGCCTGGAAGAGAGGTGGTAAGAATGGGGCCTCTAGATAATTTAAGAGTAGCTGATGTGATCCTAAGAAAAACCACTCCTGATGGTTTGATTTTCTCAACAAAGTAAGAGATAAGGGTTGCATAATGAGTTTGAGAAAACATGACAAAGATTTGACCATGTCAGATTAGGGATCATGAATTAGAAATGCTATGATCTGCAAGGGTGTATAATTTTTCCTGGCAAAATGTGTTAAGATAAAATCATGGTGATTAGCATATTTATTACCTCAAACATTTCTCATGCTGTTCTAATTACTATAACTTTGTAGTGCATTTTGAAATCAGGTAGCATAATGCCTCCAGTTTTGTTCTTCTCGCTTAAGATTGTTAGGGCTAGTTAGGGTCTTTTGTGGCTTTATGTGAATTTTAAGATTGTTTTTTCTATTTCTGTGAAGAGTGATATTAAAATTTTGGTAGAGATTAGATTGCATTTGTTCATCGCCTTGGATAGTATGGAATTTTTTTTTAACAGTCTTGCTTTGTGGCCCAGGCTACAGTGCAGTGGCACAATCTCAGCTCACTGCAACTTCTGCCTCCCAGGTTCAAGCAATTCTCCTGCCTCAGTCCCCAAAGGAGCTGGGACTACAGGTGCACACCACCATGGCTGGCTAATCTTTTGTATTTTAGTAGAGATGGGATTTCACTGTGTTGCCCTGGCTGGTTACGAACTCCTGAGCTCAAGCAATCCACCTGCCTCAGCCTCCCAAAGTGCTGAGATTACAGGCATGATTCACCATGCCCAGTCAGACATTTTAACAATATTTAGTCTTTCAATCCATAAACACAGGATATCTTTCCATTTATTTGTGTAATCTTCATTTGATAATTTTCAGTATACATATATTTTATCTCCTTGATTAAATTTACTCTTAAGTATTTTTTATGCAATTGTAAATAGAATTGTTTTCTTAATTGCTTTTTCAGACAGTTTGGTGTTAGTATAAATATACTACTGATTGTTGTATGTTGATTTTGTAACCTGAAACTTTACTGAATTTATTAGTTCTAACAGTTTTTTTCTTTGGGTATAATTTTAGGTTTTCTGTATATATACCATGTCATGAGCAAATATCAACAATTTCACTTTTTCATTTCTCATTTGGTTGCATTTTATTATCTTTCATTTCTAATTTCTCTGGCTAGGACTTCCAGTGGAATGCAAGTGATAAGAGACATCCTTGTCTTGTTCCTGATCTTAGAGGGAAAGCTTTCAACTTTTCAACATTGAGTATGATGTTAGCTATGGGCTTTCTATATGTATGTGGCCTTTATTGTTTTGAGGACTATTTCTTCTTTACCTAATTTGTTGATAATTTTTTTTATCATGAGAGGATGTTATATTTTGTCAGATGCTTTTTCTCCATTTATTGTGGTGACCACATGGTCTTGTCCTTCATCCTGTTAATGTGGTGAACCACCTGCTAGCAAACTGAATTCAACAGCTCATTGAAAGGATCACTTACCATGATCAAATGGGATTTATTCTTGGGATGCAAGAATGGTTCAACACATGTAAATCAATAAATGTGATTCCCCATATTAACAGAAGCAAGGAGTGTTAAGGACATCAATATCTTGGGGAGAATCAGGGAAAACTTTCCAGAGGTGATACGTGATGGGGATCTGAAGAATAGTTCCTTATACAGTTGTGGGGAGAGCCGGAAGAAGTAAGTGCCAAATTTCAAGCAAAGGAAAAGTATTTCCTGGAGATATGGCAATCCTGTGGTACTGGTGATTGTTTCAAGTGGCTAGATTGATGCATAAGCATGGAGTATTGGTGATCATCTAAGAAGCTTCTTGTGCAACTGTGAAAATATCTCTTGCTGGCCAATGAAGCAGAGCTGTGAAAAGGGAAATATGATGTTGCTGAGAGCTTCCCAGAGCTCCCCAAAGGTCATGTACCAGATACAAAATTTTATCCTAGACCGTCTGACAAAAATATTGCCACAATTAAGTTAAAGCATTATACACACATCTTGCTCCTAAAGTAATATATTTCCATTAACCTCATTTATCTCTTTATTTAAAAGTGTTATGTTTATAATGTACTTACAGAGAAAGAAACAAATTGTTCTGTGTGTCATGACTGTATTATGTCATATTCACTGAGCCAGCCCACCCTCTCCTTCCTCCCCTCTCTCCCCTTCGCCTTCTGCTCTCTTTTCCTCTCTTTCTCCACTTACTTTTAAGGTCAGTCATCACAGATTTTGTAGAACTAAACTGAAACAATAGAAGGAAAAACAGCTGTCTTTATTTTGGCTAATACCTGTGAATTAATCGGTATTAGCCAAAAATTGAAAACAAATTTCAATTTAATTTTGTCTTGAGATTCTTCATTTTTCTTTCCTTGTCATGTTGGTCATAATTTGGTATCCCGTTATCTCAAACAGAGCGTAATTCATAGTTTCAGGGTATAGTTATATTCATTAGATGAATGAATAAGTGGCTAAATGAATGAATGAATGAACACATTATTATGTTTTTAGTTTTAGCAAGAGGAAGTTCAGAAATACTACAGAACCTGAACACCAGGGGGCATCAAAGGTTTGCTTTTTTTCCCCCTCAAAACTGCCGATTAAAATTGTTTAAAACTTGAGTCATATTGGCTTCATAAGAGAAAGAACGAGAGAGAAAGGGGAAGAGGAAGAGAGAAGTTGTAACTTAAAGGTTAATTCTAAAGTGGTAAATATACTCTACTGTAGTTTACTTAAGTTGCTTCTAGAACAGTGCATGTGGTTTTTCTCATATAATTATAAATCAATGACCAGCAGATGGCAGCACTTCTCATGGGTCAAGGAATACAATCTATGACCGGATTTTGGAGGAAAAAGAAACTATACGTAGGGTATGAAATCTTTCACAAACTTTCTGTACAGAAACTACTAAAGTAAAATAAATATTAAGCAGAGGATTAAACCCTCTAGGTCTCAAATATCTTAAGTTTTAAAAAGGTAGAATTTTAACCACAGGTATATTATTCATTATGAAACAAAGTAATAACTAAAATGTTTTTAAATGCCAAGTTTAAGCCTCACAAAAAGTGAACTGCAATTGATAGAAATAATTTGGATTTCACTGTGTACTTTTAGAATAGTCCTTTGTCAGATTTTTCAATGACCGATTAATTCACAGGTATTAGCCAAAAGAAAGACAGCTGCACATGGACACAATACTTTCAGATTACTGATTAATAGCACTAAATGATTTCCTCCATTGTCCTTGGCTATATAATTTAAGAGTCGACAGAGTACTTCAGGTTCTCTTATGTATTATCAGTTATTTACCTTTCCTAAACATTTAACTACTTAAGTTGGATACTTATTATCAGATAAAAACTGCAACAATGTCTGTAGTTAGAGTACTTGTAGTGCAAAGGAAAATGCAGACCCACTGGTTTTTCAGAGTGACAGCACTTGACCCGAAACTTCAAACATGCTTGTGAAACTTCCATCTGGGTGAAGAAGCAGAGGCCAGACTAGCACTTAGTTTCTTTCTAGATCTTCCATTCCTTAGTCATGTAGATAAGTAGTAACTGCTTGAATGGGAATAAAAGCATTCAGTTAGGTTTCTGTGTATAATGAAAAGTCCCCCTCTTTGGCTTTTTGATTTCCCACATGAAGCCCAACTTGGATATTACTACAATAACAAAGAGCACTAGAAGAAACAAAAGGGCATATTTGCTTAAATTGCTGTTTGCATCAAAAGAAACTGCCTAATGGGGTTATCACTGGGTCAGACTGCACTCTGTTTTCACCAAGGCTGAATCAAGACCAGATGAATTCAGGAGGACTGGGTGAGATTACAGTCTTTGAGCACCAGTATTTTAATAAAATCCTTCTCGGCAAAATTATCTCTGAGTCCTTCTATTTGATGCAACTAAACGATACATAAGAAAGAGATTGAAAATACTGAAGTGATCAACTACTAGGAAATGATCCTTCGGTTTAACTTTATTTCCAAAAAATAACACTGTGCCATATGTGAGAAAACCTGGTAGAGAAGCAAGGTCTAGACCCATACTCTCTGACTCTACACTATTTGATGTTGAAGCTTGTGACACTCTGCTTCAGTTTCTTCATCTGTAAAATTAGGGTGATTATCCAGGGTTTGTGTGAGAGTTCAAGTTAATACTTGTAAAACACTTGGAACATGGTAAGTACTGAATATACTTAATTATGATGATGATGATGGTGTACTAGCTGTTGCATGAGGTGCTGAGAATAGAGAGATTGAAAAGATACTGTCTCAGCCTTTGAGGAACTTAGAGTGTTTTAGGAGGAGTCAAGAAAATAAATAAGAGCAAAATGTTATAGATATAATAAGGAGGTTACATAGAGTTTTGGGATGGTATTGTGAGTTTGGCCTGGGTAGGGGTGAGGGATGCCTTGAAGAAAGGCCCTTGAGCTGAATTGTGCAACATGTATTTGCAGGTGAGAAAAATGAACAAGGAAGAGCTTTTGGACATGTGGCTGAAGGCAGGGCTGGACAACACATGTTGAAGGGCACCAGAGTAGGAACCAGTGTGGTACATTCAAAGAGCTGCCCTTCTTAGAATACGATCAGAGCGTAGGGTATGTCTATAAGGGGGCAGAGTGAGAGATGAAGCCCTTCGGGTGTATATAGGTCAGAGTCCAGCATTGGAAACAGGGATCCAGGGGTTAATTTGGAAATTAGATGAGTTTTGTTTGGCTCATTCAGTATTTATTTGTTTACTAGAGACAAGGTCTTACAGCATTACCCAGGCTGACCTCAAACTCCTCGGCTCAGGGGATCTTCGTATGTCAAACTCTCAGGAAGCTGAAACTACAGACTGTGCCATCATGCCTGGCTAGTATTTTTAAAAAATAAGGTGTCAAATTTACAACTTAAAAAATTTTACATGAAAAAAGAGGGATTTCCAAGCTTTCTAGAAAATTCGGAGTGTCTCGCGATATCAGTTTCCAATTCTAACACAGTATCAGCAGATGACATGCGCACTGCCCAGTTTGACCCTGATCTTTTCCTCTCACATTCAGTCGCAGCCTTGCGTCTAATTCCATGAGCATTGGTGTCTCTGATCTTTACATAGCATTCTAAAGACTTCTGATTTTATTCTACAGGGCATGCAGAGCATTGAAGTGTTTTAAGCAGGAGATTCTACTGTAATCCGATTTATATTTTTGTGTGGAGGAAGGATTGAAGGACAAGATGCTAAACTGCTTTCATCTTTTAACAAAATTTCTATCATAAGCAATGACTGGACACATATGAGGACAATTATCACTAGATTTTACTATTAGAATTTCATTAGAAAATATAATCTATTCTTTGAAAATTGGAATCTTTACCTTATTATGAAAGAGTTACCAATCTTCTAGTCAACCCTGTATTATTTTTATTTTTAAGGGTCAGTAAACGTCCTAAAATTTTAAGAGGAAAACCTGTCCTTCTTTGGCAACTCCTTTAAGGATCAACAGATAGCCCTCTTGGAACTGATAATGAAATACAATCCAATCTTAACACACCTGGAAAAGGGCTAAAGGGAATGCATACATTTCAATAGGGGAAGAACTGGTACAAAACAACAGTTACTAAGAGGCAACAGAGAATTTCTGACAGAGTAGGCTTGCTATCTAAAGCTCGCTTTTTCTAATAGAGACAACATATTGTCTCCAGATACTATGTGACTTTCTGGAAGAAAGGCATATAACTTAAAATGAAGTGACAGATAAAATAAACCCAGGGCCTTTTTGGCTTGTGGGTCAGGCTCCTGTGAAGTTAGCAGAGGCAGCAGAAGCAGATGTGCTTGCATCAGAGTACAGAACGATGCCCATCCTCAGGAAGCATCTCACACCCACTTCCTTTCATCCATGGAGTAGGGGGACAGCAAGTTAATTATGAGAAGGGGGATGAACTAACCCTATACTCATTCTCTGATTTTCTGTAAAAACACTTGATGGTTTTTAGCAGGAAAGTTATGCCAATATATTAGTCAGGATTCTCCAGAAAAACAGAACCAGTAGGATGTGTGTGCATGTTTATGTCACATATACACATGTATGTATGTGTGTAAGTATATGTCACATACACTTACTTATATACATATGCATGTATATATCTATGTCTATATAGTTGTAGGGGCTAAGTCTGAAATCTGTGGGGCGGGTTAACAATTTGGAGATTCTGGGAAGAGCTGATGCTGCAGTCTTGAGTCTGAGACAGTCTGGTGGCAGAATTCCTGCTTTCTTAGGAGACCTTAGTCTTTTTTCTTAAGCTTTCAGTTGATTGGATGAGGCCCACTCATGTAATAGATGGTAATCTGCTTTATTCAATCTATGGATGTAAATGTTAATCACATCTAAAAAGTACCTTTGCAACAACATCTAGACTGGTGTTTGACCAAAGTACTGGGTTCCATAGCCTATTCTGGTCTGCATGATGTAGGCTGGAGAGGAGAGGAAGACCCTCCTACTGAGCTACGCCCTCTCTGAGAAACCAAATGTCATCTTGCAAGTTATGTCTGATATTCATAGAACAAACGCAGAACACCTGCTATGTGCAAAGTTTTTGGCCAGTTATTGTCTGCTTTTAGGAGGTCTTTTGCTGTTGTAAATTGGAAGAAGAGTACAGATGCAGACAGACACCCTGGGAAGCAACTTAGCATGGTGGAAAGGGCGCTGGGTTGTAGAGACAAGAGTACCGGTTTTGGCTGTGTGAATTTGTGCAAGTTTTTACCCTTCAACACTCATTGGTAATTCCATTTTATCAAGATCTGCAAACTGTCTAAGGCTAATATTTATCTATAAAACCATCATCATCATCGCCCCAGGATTTAATGGGATAAAACAGGTAACCATTTCTGATATATTACAAATCACCAACAATTGTTCTTTGCATTCTTTATCACATTGCTAAGTAAATGGAATGTGAGAAACTACGATATGAGAAGCAGAGTGAGGGAAATAGCACCAGGCATGATATTGCAGTCTTGAATATGAAGGTAGACTGGAGGCAGAAAATTGGAAACTTTAATCAGGTGTACCCCATAATCAGCTGGCCAGCTGACTATATGAGGCAGGTCTGTGGTACAGGTGAGGCTCCACATTTGTCTATGATTTGGTAAAAATGAGATGCTATTCCTGAAATCTAGAATCATGATGGTATGACTAGAACATTTCAGAATTATTCTCACTCTTTTCAATCCCTTATGCCACAATCTCCATTTATAGTT
This sequence comes from Callimico goeldii, assembly GCA_963573925.1. Lineage (NCBI taxonomy): Eukaryota > Metazoa > Chordata > Mammalia > Primates > Cebidae > Callimico > Callimico goeldii. Next base: position 5,278 of record CAUYOR010047417.1, on the reverse strand, counting down.
TTGAGTAATTTTAAGCCATGTTCTAAAAATTCCAAAGTTTAACTCTTAGAAAATCCCAAGTAGTCTGTGTGTTTTGCACCAAAATAGTCACCAGATTATGTTAGACAAGTTAAAATACATGCTTCGTATATACTTAGCACAACCTCTCTGAAATTTCTTGTTCAAAACCAGAAAACTCAAAGCTGCTCAAATGTTTGCTATGGTCTCTTAGTTTGCTTGCTGAAAGTGACAGGCTATACTTTTTCCATAGGCTCCCACACCAATTTGTGGGTTGGACTAACATCATATTACTTTTCTCTAACTGCATTCTCTGGCATGTGTGTGTTCTACAGAATACCTATATTAGGTCTACGGATGTCCAGTGAAAAGAAAAAGAAAAGTTTGTGGTTTTCAGTGCCTTATTAAATACGTGCACAATGGGTTTTCTAGTCTGTATAAGATGGGAAAAGGGATGGTAATGGAATCACATATATTATCGTAGTCCTTGAAAGATGAATTTGTTGCTTCACCCAGTGATTTCATTGAGGTGGACGTTATTATTTTAACTTGGTCATCAGTTGCTAGTTAATAGTATCTGCACATACTATCACTAGTGGTAGATAACAATGGGAAAGCTAATACTGGTATCTCTGTAACTTTGTTAGAGCTTTGGGCAAGTGGGCCAAACCAAGCTCTAACCCCAAGTAGATCTTCACTTATCCTTAGAGACACCAGGCTGGTGAGATTGGAGAGGACCAGATCATGATTAGAATCTGGTGTACTTTTCCCCTTTTTATAATTATGAAGGGATGACATTATACACATTTGGTTGGTTCAGCTGTTCGTAACTGAGGGTACAGCAAGATGAATGTGTAGCTGATCAAACTGGCATCCTACTCTTACTGGTGCCGTGCCAATCTGGGGGCCATTTCCAAACATGAACATAAGAATTCAACTCAAGGGAGTCAGAATTGTATAAATGTCAGGCTATCATATATGGGAAATACAGGCTTTAAAACAAGGTACTTAGAGAAGGAATTGGAAAAACCATGGAGAAATAAAGATGGAGGTACAATAAGAAATAAAGTTTTTAAAAAAAGGCTTTTTGGCACATTTTCCTTACCACCTTGAGCATATAAGAAATCCCCTGAAAATGCTCATTGAATGAATGAATTGAAAGGTATCCCTCTCCTCCTGCCAAAATAAAAGAAAACAGAAAGACAAAACTCACAAGGCCCTTAAAGCAATTCAAGAGAAAAACAGAAAGAAGTTACCTAAAGATCAGATAGGAGGGGAAATAGGAGTTGAAAGAACAGTTTAAAAATTGTTTAAAAAGCAAGAGGTTTGATTCAATTGAAGGATTCAACAAACTTTTCCTCCCCAAATTCTCACTACATATAATGGCATGATACAGAGCTAAGTGTATTTTATGAATTCTCTTATTTAATTCTCAAAGTAATATGAGATGTACCCATTGCGCAGATGAGATCAGAATCAAGTCTGTATCAAGTCTGTGTGAGGCCAGAGGTACACTTGTAGCTATTGTCCAGGATTTGACATAAATTTTGTGACACCCTAGTTGTAGGGTACAATTGAATAAATGAGACACAGATTTTGGCCTTTAAAGAGCTTATAGTCTAGTGGAGGAAATCAACTTGCAAACAAATAATTTTAATTCAAAGCAGAGTGACATGAGAGTGTACTTAAGAGGCAAAGTGGTAAGTTTATGGCCCAAAGAAGAAACACTTAATTCTGATTTGTGAGTGGGTTTAAACAACCAGTGTTGGGAAGAAATAAATGAGAGTGTAGTTTTCCCCACCAACTTTCTGTGTGTGTGTCCTAAAAATTATTTCTGAAAAGGGATCTTACAGCTGGACAGGAATGATTAGAGATCAACATGTTCTAACCCCTGCCTTACAGAGAAATTAAATCCTAGCAAACCCTCTATAGATTTAAGGAAGTAAATTTCTATTCCCATGCAAGGCAGCAGGTACTTCCTAGTCATTTCACATCATGATCACTTTAAGGAAAAACAAAAACACTGACTGGAAAAAAAAAGCACTTTCAGCTGTTAAAACTGAGGTCTGCAAAATCTTTCCTAAATTTTTGTTTAAATTTTTATAAATTTTACACTGAATCATACATTTACAAAATGTGTGTAACAACAATTTTTACCTTTTCATAAATAAAACGATTGTTTTTACCTTTTCATCCAGTGTCTCAATGAAATCTTTCTTTATGCCATTTCCAAGTAGACCTACTTTCTTAAAAATAAATTTGTAACACTGTTTTTTTAGGAGAGAAATCTCTACTACCAGATATATATTATATACAATCAAATAACATATCATGTCATTTATATAATACTTGTTTTCTCCTTCAACACAACAATGCCTCTTTACATATATTAAATTTATTCCTTTATAAAATAAAATTTTCCTCAGCATAGCATTAGAGATGGTTAATGTAATCTAGTATTTTGCACTTAGTAGAAAAAAATATCATTAGGAGAAATTCAAAATGTTTTACAACTATGCCATAGGGTAGGTTTTAATCATTGCAGTCTCTTCATTTGGTCAGTAAGTGAAAGCAAGACTGTTGGTTGAAATGACATATGCAAAGATGAGAAGCACTAACAAAGTTTAGCCCTGACTCTGGCTGCTAACACCATCATTCTATCCCAGAGGCCATATCATCTAACTGCTGGTCAGTCACGAAGAAAGCATTTCTGGAGCGTCGCCCATAAGTGAATTTGCCTGTCAATAGGGAGAGGGGATAAATTAGTGACTTCCTCTTACCTACTGAACCACTTGCTGAACATCTCGTACACGACCCAGGTCACTGAGATACAATCTAAGGAAAAAAAAGCACGTTCTAAAGAAAATGAAAGCAGTTTCTATTCCAAAGATAAATCAATGGAGTTGTCATAGGTGGCAATTAACTTTTGTGTATTTGTTGTTTCCTTCTTCTGTCTCAGGTCTCTTTCATTATTGCTGAGGACTTATAGGAAAAGCCCTTGAAATATGTAAATTTTTATTATTGGAAATTTTTTTAAAAGAATATTGATCCTTAGGAATGAACTAGATAAGAGGAGTAATTTGGAGAGATTAATCAGTATTTGGGGTTTACTGAAAATGTCATCACAATCCGATGGCCCCAAGCTATGCAAGACAAACCAGTATATTATTTCTCTAAAAGGAATCTAAACTGAGTGTATATACCTGATGACACCCAGATTTACCTTTGCTCTTGAGTGAAAGCAAAAGAGATTGGTATGTCAATGCTCAAGGTAGACAATTCCTTACAGGCTTTTATTTATGAAAAGGTAAAAAAAAATTGTTATTACACATTTTTTTCTAAGCTGTGCCTCTGTGATCAAGGAAAGCATGATTTTCTGTAATTTGATTGTAGTTGTTTCTTTAGCGTGGGAGTGCTCACCTGCAGTAGAGTGCAGTGTGTTCACCAGGTAAATGAGAATGTATGATAATAATCTTTGTCCCAGCAGGCATGGTAGAGCTGATTGTTCCTGGGAGCTGGAGGCATTAACCCTCTTTAATCAAGTTATAGCTGAAACTGGTTTATTAGAAATGATACTACAATGTAGAGTGCTGATCCTTGTTTTCCCAGGTGCTCTTTAAACTTAATAATTTTCAAAGAGTTACAGAAATCACCACAGACTTTGGTAAAGCACTACAGAGCTGTTTTCTACATATTTAGCTTTTTTTGGAGTGGAAAGGATTACAGGAATTTTCTTCTTTTTAAAATAATGCGAGCAATATTTCAATCATAATAGGATAGCATGAAAAAGAAAAATGGTTATAGTTCTATGATCATGAGGTTAGATTGCATAGGTATGAATTCCACCTATTCTGTTCTGTAGCTGAGTAAACTTAAAAAAACTTATTAAGCTTCTTTGCACTTTAATTTCCTCACCTATAAAAAGGAGATATTAATAGTAGCTACTGGATGAGGTTTCGGGATAACATTACATTAAATATACAAAACACTTAGAACAGTGCTTGACACATAGTAAATGCTTAATAAATATTAGCTACTACTATTATCAATTTTGAAATGAATATATTAAGAATGTAGCTCCTTTTAATCTTAATCCAAATTCTATATGTGTTTATGGGGTGTAATCTCAATATGCCTACAATTTTAAACTTACTTTTTGTTTTATCTGCATAAACATCTTTTTGATGTGGCTATATAGACTTTACAAGTGTTACTTTTAATAGCTCTATGAAGTTGTTACATCATTATTTCCCGCAATTGTGCAAGAATGCCACATACCTTTTATAATGATACCTTTACTGTAATATGTACAGGTTGTTTCTATTATTATTTTATTATATCTGCTGAGATTTACCCTGGTTTTGAGTGAAGCCAAAATAAAATTATATTTTATAACTGTAAAGTAATATCACAATGAACATGTTGGAAAATTTATATTAACTCTTGAGTCTTTGCTTAAGGAATAGAATTGCTAAAGATAAAATGTGAACTTTTAAAAGAATGACACTTCGATAAAACTTTCTAAAATGGTTGCTCTAAGTTACAATATTGTGAGTATTATGTGACTATTTTACAACATGTCCTCACTAGAATTTGTATTATTATTTGATTTAAACAAATGTTTATGTTTATATCTCATCTTGTATGAAGTTTTATTCATATCATTTGATCACTAAACTAATGAAATCCTTTTCTTTTCTTTTTTTTATTGAGACAGAGTCTCATTCTGTAATCCAGGCTGAAGTGCAGTGGTGCAATAATGAATCACTGAAGCCTTGACCTGCTGGGTTCAGGTGATCCACCCACTGCAGCCTCCCAAGTAGCTGAGACTGCAGGTGAGTGCACCCACACCTAGCTAATTTTAACATTTTCTATAGAGGCAGAATGTCCCTACATTGCCAAGGCTGGTCTTGAACTCCTGGGCCCAAGCAATCCTCCCAGGGTGGCTTCCCAAAGTGTGGAGATTAAGGTGTGAGCCACCTTGCCTGGGCAGAATTATTTTCGTATACATTCAAATTTAGATATGAACCTTTTATCATCTGATGAAAATAAATTTTTTCCTTCCATTGTAGTTTTGTTATTTACATAATAGTGATTTTAAAAAATTTTTACATATTTGAAAATTTTTCTTTGAATCTTTTTTTATTGCAGTGGGTTTTTTTTTTTTTTGGGGGGTGGGGGAGGAAGGCAGGACGGGAGGGAAGGAGGACGGTAGGGAGGAAGGGATGAAGGAAGGAAGGAAGGAAGGGAGAAAGGGGGGAGGGACGCACCGAGGGAGGGA
>CAUYOR010047416.1:0-103940 GCA_963573925.1 Callimico goeldii | reverse complement strand
CAGGCTGGAGTGCAATGGCGCGATCTTGGCTCACCGCAACCTCCGCCTCCTGGGTTCAGGCAATTCTCCTGCCTCAGCCTCCCGAGTAGCTGGGATTACAGGCACACGCCACCATGCCCAGCTAATTTTTTGTATTTTTAGTAGAGACAGGTTTCACCAAGTTGACCAGGATGGTCTCGATCTCTTGACCTCGGGATCCACCTGCCTCGGCCTCCCAAAGTGCTGGGATTACAGGATTGAGCCACCGCACCTGGCCCAAATCACAGTCATTCTTATACACCAATAACAGACTTAAAGAGAGCCAAATCCAGAATGAACTGCCATTCACAATTGCTACAAAGAGAATAAAATACCTATGAATACAACTAACAAGGAATGTAAAGGACCTCTTTAGGAGAACTACAAACCACTGCTCAATGAAATAAGAGAGGACACAAACAGATGGAGAAACATTCCATGCTTATGGTTAGGAAGAATCAATATCATGAAATGGCCATATTGCCCAAAGTAAGTTACAAATTCGATGCTATCCCCATCAAGCTACCAATGACTTTCTTCAAAAAACTGGAAAAAAACCACCAAAAGAGAGCCCACATAGCCAAGTCAATTGTAAGCAAAAAGAACAAAGCTGGAGGCATCATACTACCTGAATTCAAACTATACTACCAGGCTACAGGAATCAAAACAGCATGATATAGACCAATGGAACAGAAGAGAGGCCTCAGAGGCAATGCCACACATCTACAACCATCTGATCTTTGAGAAACCTGACAAAAACAAGCAATGGTAAAAGGATTCCCTGTTTAATAAATGGTGTTGGGAAGACTGGCTAGCCATGTGCAGAAAGAAGAAACTGGACCCCTTCCTGACACCTTACACTAAAATTAACTCCAGATAGATTAAAGATTTAAACATAAGACCTAACACCATAAAAACCCTAGAAGGGGAGGGGGGTGAAGGGGAGGAAGGCAGCAAATCACACTGCCACGTGTGTACCTATGCAACAATCTTGCATGTTCTTCACATGTACCCCCAAACATAAAATGCAATAAAAAATTAAAATAAAAATACATACAGGAAAATACATGAATATAATAATCTTAGTTAACAAAAATTACCTAGAAAAATTTTTTTCTAAGTAAAGCAAAACTTAATAATAATATTTGGACTTTCTGGTTTGTCCTGATCATCTCTCCTTTTAAGACAGCATCTTCTATGGTAAATTTAGCTCTAAATTAAAAAAACAACTGGTTTTTAAATTAACCAGTTGTTTTTTTAATTTAGGTCTAAATCTACCACACAAGCTTCTGTGTTATATAAAAAATTTTTAACGTTTTTTACTCAGAAATCCTCTTTATTTTTGTAAGTTTATTTGCATCTTTTTTTTAGGTCTGGTTCCTTTACCTTATTTTATATATAACCTTTAAATAAGTTTTGAATAAGACAAAACTTGTTCACCTTTAAAAAAAAAAAGAGAAAGAAAGAAATGGGACTTTTTTTTTGGTAGAGAGAATTTTTTTTAGAGTGTACATTTATTGAAAAACACCCAAATTATAAAATATCTATTATTTCATTTATTATAACTGTATTCCAAATTATAGCCAGTTTGTTCACAAGTATTTATCGCATTAACATTTACCTAATTACTTAATATTAATTGTTTACCTAGGTTATTAATGCAAATTGTGATGGTCATGATTTTAAGTTATGAAACCACCATTGCAGAATTATAACTCAGACAGTAAGAAACGATTCAACCGAACTGACTCCATCTTGCTCTTAATCTCCAAGATGTCCTTGTTCGTTCCTGGGTATAGGCTGAACTAACTTTGGGAGGAATTCAGTTTATAGTTTGGCTTTGAATCAAAGATAACAGTCCTTTCCCAAACAAATCTCCCTATTGTCTGCGGACCAGATTGCCTAAGGCCACAGGGTTAGAAGTTATGATTGTCATACTAAATTTAAGATGCAGTTATTTTTGTTAATTCCATATCAATGTCTTATTTATCAAAATTTACACAAGCAGAGATTATTCTGTTTTGGTCTGGGTTTGTAGATTTATATCCCCTACGTCAAATTTTGACACCTTATAGTATTTGGCAAGGGTAAGTATGAAATCCGCTTTGTTAATATATGCAAACAAAAATGTATTCTGGCAATGTTTAAGATATTTCTAATATTACTTTACCAAAAAAAATTTAAAAACAGCTTATTTGCTTAAGATTTTACATAAGTTATATAAAATTGGAAAAGCACCTGACTAGCCTTTTTTTTAGTATCTGACTTAAGGACTTTTAGAAGCCAATTAATTATTTATAGTAAATAATGATAAATAAACATTTCTCTTTAAAAAATTTGGAACAAGGCAAAGATTTCTTCTTTCACCCCAATTTTAAACATAATATAAAAAGTCTTAGCTAATACAGTAAGATAAGGGTCTTTCACAAATAAGACAATAGTCATAACTATTCATTGATGACAAGATTTTTTAGGTAGAAACCCCAAATAATCAAAAATATAACACACAAAAAGGGAGCTAAGTAATAAATTTACAAGGTCACCAGATATAAAATCAATATTCAGGAGCCTGGGACTTGCTCTAAAAATCTTAGAGGCTGAACTTCATCATGTTCAGAGAATTTAATGTTGATAATTTAAATGTAAATTTGCATCACTCACTAATGTATATTTAGAGTATTTAAAGAAAGAAATATACTTGGTGACAAAAGTTTAATGTATTGTGCAAGAGTCTGTACTAACAAATAACTCATGAAATTTTAATGAACAATTTAACCAAATGTCCTAAAAATGATGTTTACTTTCAAAAGCAAAAAGTACATAAAATGTAATATTAATATTAAGAAATATTTTAACTTAATGTCGATCTATATTGAAATGGCATGTTTGTTGATTTCTAAAGTCAATATACAAAAATTCATTTCTTTTCTATGTGCCAACAATACAAAATAGATTTGAAAAATATTTAAAGTACCATTTACAATATTACTAAAAAAGAGAGAGAGATACTCAGGTGAGATTAACAAAATATCACAGATTTGTTTTTCTTAGGTAGCAAAATACAAAGCACTGAATAAACAAATGAAATATTTAAAGAAATGAAGGATTATTCATTGTCCATGGTTTGGAAGAAGTATTATTTCTTTCCCATGAATTGGAAAATACAATATTGTTGAGGTATCATTCCTCAGCCTGCGTGTATAATCTATGCAACCCCAAACAATTCCAATGAGCTACTTTGTAGATACTCAAAAGCTTATTTTAAAATTCATGTCAAAATATAAAATACTAAGAATAGTTAACATAATATTAAAGAAGAACAAAATTTGAGGACACACAATACCTGATTTTAATAATTGTAACTGTATAATGTTGGTGAAAGTATAGCCAATTTTGGATATAGATCCCTGGGACAGAATGGAGTCCAGAAACAGACCCAGACAAATATGGCCAACTGATGTTTGACAGCAGAGCAAAAGCAAGGCAATGAAGAAAAGATAGCTTTTCAGAAATGGATATCACTATAGTTGGACATTTCTAAGGCAAAAAAAAAAAAAAGAAGAAGAAGAACATGAAACAGACCTTAGGCCTTAGACCTTAGACCTTAAATAAAAGTTATCTCAAACAGATCGAAGACATAATGTTAAAGGCAAAAATATAGAACATCTAGAGTAAAAACTAGGATAAAATGTATACAACCTTGGAATTAATGATGTTTGTAGATAAAACACCAAAAGTATAATACATGAAAAAGAAAGAAAATATATGTTATATTGGATTTATTAATATTAAAAACTTTTGCTCTATGAAATACAATTAAAAATGTGGACAAGTCATAAGATAGGAGAAACTATTTGCAATCTACATTTCCAAGATATTACTTGAATCCAAAATATACAAAGACTTCTTAAATGTCAAGAATAAGATAATTAAAAATACAATTTAATTGACAAAGGATCACAAAATACACCATACCAAAAAAAAATGTAGGTGGCAACCAAGCATATAAAAACATGTTCATTATTATTATTTATGAAAATGTGTATTGAAATAACAAGATACACTTTTGAAAATTCACATAGCTGAAAATTCCAACTATTAAAAGAATGTGGAGCAACAGAAACTTTCAATTATTTATTGTATAAATACAAAATAGAATGGCAATTTTTGAAAGCAGTTTTTCAGTTTCTGAAGCAATAAATGAAGTCTTACCATAAGAGCCAACAATCATATTCTTAAGTTCTTTGATTTAAAATTTATGTTCTCACAAAAATCTGCATGTGAAAGCTACGATACTTTATTCACAAAAGGCAGGAACTGGAAACAACTATGATGTCTTTCAGTAAGTGGGCTGATAAACTGTATTATATACATATAAAATGAAATAATATTCAGCAATATAAAGGAATGACCTATTAAGTTACACGAAACATTAATCTTAATACATATTGTTTGGTGAAAGCCAGTCCAAAAGGTATTTTGGACTGTGTAGTAAATACTATGTAATTCCTTTTACATAACATTATAGAACCGCAAAGTTATAGAGATGGTAAAGATCAGTGATTGTCAGGGATTGCGGAGGAGGAGGATGAAGGTGTCAAGCACATGGTATGTTTTTAGCTTTTAGATGAAACTATTCTAATCCTGTAATGCCGGAGATATACACTATGTATTTGTCAAAACCCATAGAACTTTACAACACAAAGTGTGAAGTTATTGCATGCAAATTAAAAATAATTCAGTTTAGGAGCTAGAAGGATCCAAGAATAGGATACAGAATATGACAAGTCAATCTGACACTATTACAAATGGACGAAACAAATATGCAAAAGGGAGTTGGATAAATGGTGCTTTGGATATTAGTGGAATCTGTACGTCTAAAGGCACCATATGCTCTGTCTTCAAGTGGAAAATGTTGTTTCCCACAAAGAAAAGGATTATCAGTTGTGAAACCACTATACATAATTCAATTAATAACACAGCAATTGGACATTCAGTAAATAATTTGCTAATGTTGGGAGGCAGATTTACTACTGTTGGAGTTTGAGGTTACATACACTCAAGGAAAGCATGGAAGAATGATGGATACGGTACTAGATTTGATGTGGAGACATCAAAGTGAACTCATATTTAGCTTAATTTAGACACAGATGAATATAGTGTAATACTTACACTCTCTATATATTTCCTTGGATTAGCTCTCACATTTTTATTTGGATCTGTCAGCTGAACTGGCCTAGAAGCAAAGATACTTCAATATCGGTCAGTGCACAGAGCCCGTAGATCTTGTTTTCAACATCATTCTTCAATCGAAGGAATCGAGGATCTTATTGAAATGGGTGATTTTAGCACTGGTGTAGGGAATGTGCACAATCAGCCTGAAGCATCTCACGATACCAGATAGTAAGAAAATACGGAACAAATATGCATGCACATGTGCACACACACACACACACACACACACACACACACACACACACACACACAAAATGAAAGGGGGAGGTCCAAGTGACACAAGAGCCAAAGAACTTCCAAAAGCCAAAGTTGAAGTGGTTTGAGGAACAAAATAAATAGCTTAGTATTGAATTAAAACTCAATACCTGGTGAAACCCCATCTCTACTAAAAACACAAAAAATTAGCTGGGCGTGGTAGTGCGTGCCTGTAATCCCAGCTATTCGGGAGGCTGAGGCAGGAGAATTGCCTGAACCCAGGAGGCGGAGGTTGCAGTGAGCCGAGATCGCGCCATTGCACTCCAGCCTGGGTAACAAGAGCGAAACTCCGTCTCAAAAAAAAAAAAAGAAAGGACACCAAGAATCAGCTCATTCACCCTCTGCCCAACTCACCTAGCATCTGAAGGTAACTCCAGGGCACCGCCCTGAGATCTGCTCCCCTTTAGCCATCCTGACATGTAAAGTAGCAGCAGTCTCTGTGTCTGGCCCACTCCTTTTTACATTTCCCCTTCTACCTATCCCTTAGCCCAAGAGACCTTGCATCCCAGAGGAATCCAGATTCTGGAATAACTCATTAAAGATAAAGTAATTACCCCGGCCCTCTCTAGAACAAATTCACTCAGACTCCTGCAGAAGTGACTAATTACATGTCATCAGTCATTGTAATCAGTCACCGATTGCATCTGACTATACTCAGGGGGATCACGAGGATGGAGCTGCTGGATGGGTGCCTAATCACTGCCTGCTTAGGGAATGGACAGTAGTCCTGTGTGGCTGCAGCCTGCACTTGGGGAGGTGAAAAAGAATGGCCATAAAAGACTGTGAATGGCCTCGAATATCTTAGGTGTGCAACATTTACACAATAAGTTGATACGAAAACATAATGGTCTTTAACAGAGTACCACCATGAAAGACACATGCTTTGTAAAGATATCCAGGTGGCAGTCTCGCACTAAAACTCAACTTCCTGTAAAAATACCCCAGGAGAGATAAACATTCCATTGACAAAGATCAGACTTCTGTGACCCAGTCATAAGCAGATATTAAGAAGGGACATGAAAAGAAGAAAAAACAAGCTCTCTCAGGTCATGCTCAATTCTTCCTCAGGCCAAAACAGAAAAAGAAAATGAGATTTCCACCATTCAGTTAATGTTATCTCCTTATCTTTCTAGGAAAACTTGATAGCACACATCACCACCATGGTGCCAACCGCTCTCCATCTATGTCAGATTACCTCCCAATGCCACACTCTTCCTGTCCCCACAAGTGATTATAAGGCCACAGTGGACATTTATATCTTTTTCTTCCACTACCCATTCTATGTTCCCCTTTCTCTTGGCCATTATCAGCTGGATGACCTTCTCTACATACTGGTAACAGTGCGAACTTTCATCCCTAGGAAATCTGCATCCCATAAGCCTCACTTTATCAAGTTGTTACAGTTTTCATTAACCTTTATTGGTGGGCATGGAAACACTACATGGCAACCAAAGAATTCCCCAGGATTTTAGACACGGTTCTTGCTTCTCTGGTTATGTAGAACAACCAAGTTTTCCCTTGGTAATAAATATCAATCACACCAGGCAGAAGGGCAACCCTACTCTTTGTACGTTGGCTTACACGAGTACCAAAAATGGCTGGGTGGTAGGCTTAACCTCCAATTCAGGGAAACCATCGTTACATCACTTGGTAGAATAACACATCCCTTGAGAGCTATAGGAGACACTTATGATGCGCCATTTTCGGTTTTCTCGGTCTTGTTTGGTATTTCAGCACAGCTGAAGGAACCAGTTCCACAATGGCTTCAGCTAGCATTAGTGGATGCATCTGAAAGCACCTCACCTCACTGCTATTAAAATCCTCCTTGCCTCCTTCTCTGGGACGTCTCTGACCCCACAGATGTCATGGCGAATCTTTAGCGCTCACACAAATATTAAGATCTGTGATGCATTTCGAATTCATTGTTGTAAGGTGTTAGGTATAAATTGAGGTTCCATTTTTTTCTTTTGCATATGGAAACCCAATTTTTCCAGCACCATTTGTTGAAGACTAGTCTTCACTGAATTGTCTCTGTACCTTTGTCAAAAATCAGTGAATGATACATGAGTAGATCTGTTTCTGGACTCTTTATGGTGTTACATACGCTCAATACTGATCTATATTTCTATACTTGAATAATATCCTTTCCTGATTATTGTAACTTAATAGTTAATTTGGAAACAAGACAATGTTAGCCCTTCTACATGTTCTCCTTTTTCAAAATGAATTTTGATTTTGGGTGTATTTGTCTTTACACACAAATATTATAATCACGTTGTCAAATCATGCACAAAAATTTGTTGGAATATTTATTGGAATTTTGTTAATTCTCCCAATCAGTTTCTAAGGAGTCAACGTCTGAAGAATGTTGTCTTTCAATCTGTAAAAATACTGTATCTACCCATTTCTTTTTATTTTGTTTTATTTTAAGTTCTGGGGTAGGGTACAGGATGTGCAGGTTTATTATGTAAGTAGACATGTGCCAGGATGGTTTCCCGCACCTATCAACCCATCATCTAGGTATTAGGCCCAGCATGCATGAACTATATTTCCTAATGCTCTCCCTCCCTGACCCTGCCTTTGACAGGCTCCAGTGTGTGTTGTTCTCCTCCCTGTGTCCAAGTGTTTTCATTGTTCAGCTACCACTTATAAGTGAGAACATGCAGTGTTTAATTTTCTCTTCCTGCATTAGTTTGCTGAGGATAATGGCTTCTAGCTCCATCCATATCCCTGCAAATGATATGATCTCATTTCTTTTTATGGCTGTGTAGTATTCCATGGTGTATATGTACCACATTTTAAAAAATCCAGTCTATCATTGATGGGTATCTGGGTTGATTCCATGTCTTTGCTATTGTGAATAGTGATGGAATGAACACACATGCATTCATGTATCTTTATTTTATTTTATTTTATTTTATTTTTTGAGATGGAGTTTCGCTCGTTACCCAGGCTGGAGTGCAATGGCGCGATCTCGGCTCACCACAACCTCCGCCTCCTGGGTTCAGGCAATTCTCCTGCCTCAGCCTCCTGAGTAGCTGGGATTACAGGCACGTGCCACTGTGCCCAGCTAATTTTTTTGTAATTTTAGTAGAGATGGGGTTTCACCATGTTGACCAGGATGGTCTTGATCTCTTGACCTCGTGATCCATCTGCCTCGGCCTCCCAAAGTGCTGGGATTACAGGCGTGAGCCACTGCGCCCAGTCAATTCATGTATATATTGGAATGATTTATACTCCTTTGGGTATATACCCAGTAATGGGATTGCTGGGTAAAATGGTATTTCTGTTTTTAGGTCTTTGAGGAATTGCCACACTGTCTTCCACGATGGTTGAACTAATTTCATTCCCACCAACAATGTAAATGCATTCCTTTCACTCCATAGCCCTGCCAGTGGCTGTTTCATGACTTTTTAGTAATTGCCATTCTGACTGGCATGAGATGGTATCTCATTGTACTTTTAATTTGCATTTCTCTAGTGATCAGTGATGTTGAGCTTTTTTCATATGCTTGTTGACTGCATGTATGTCTTCTTTTGAGAAGTGTCTGCTCATGTCCTTTGCCCACTTTTTAATGGGGTTGTTTTTTCTTGTAAATTTGTTTTCAATTTCTTGTAGACTCTAGATATTAGACTTTTGTCAGATAAATAGACTGCGAACATTTTCTCTCATTCTATAGGTTGTCTGTTTGCTCTCATGATAGTTTCTTTTGCTGTGCAAAAGGCTTTTAGTTTAATTAGATCCTATTTGTCAATGTTTGCTTTTGTGGCAATCGCTTTTGACATTTTTGTCACGAAATCTTTGCCTGTGCCTATGTCCTAGATTTTCCTCTAGGATTTTTATAGTTTTGGGTTTAATCCATGTTGAATTAGTTTTTGCATAAGATGTAAGGAAGGGATCCAGTTTCAATTTTCTGAATATGGCTAGCCATTTCTCACAACACCATTTATTAAATAAGGAATCCTCTTCTCATGGCTTGTTTTTGCCACGTATTTTGAAAATTTGATGGTTGCAGGTGTGTGGTCTTATTTCTGAGTTCTCTATTCTGTTTCATCAGTGTCTGTTTTTGCACCAGTACCATGCTGTTTTGGTTGCTGTAATTCAGCTTCCTGTATTTCTATTCGGATGCCCCTTATTTCTTTCTCTTGCCCAATTGCTCTGTTGAGGACTTCCAGGGCTATATTAAATAAGTGTGGTGAAACTGGGCATCCTCGTCTCATTCCAGTTTTTTGAGGAAAGAATTTCAGCTTTTCCCCATTCAGTATGGTGTTAACTGTGGAATTGTCATATATGGCCCTTGTTATGTTGACATGTTTTCCTTCTATTCCTAATTTGTTGAGAGTTGGTTTTCATCATGAAGCAATGTTAAAAAATTCTATCAAATACTTTTTCTGCATCTACTGAGATTATCATATGGTCACACATTTTTTTTTCTCTTCATTCTGTTGATGTGACACCAAAACTGGACAAGAACACAACCAAAAAAGAAAACTACAGGCCAACACCCTGATGAACATGTAAAACTTCTCATCAAAATACTAGCAAACTGAATCCAATGATGCATTCAAAAGATAATACACCATGATCAAGCGGCAAGAATGCAAGGTTGGTTTAACATATGCAAATCAATAAATGTGGTTATATTTTCTTGCCACTTTTTATGTTCAGTAATTTTATATTGTATATTATACTTTGTCTATAAAATAATTATAGAAGCTTTAGATGACGTTATATTCTACTTTACATTGTTTTTCTTTTCCTCTGTTACATGAATAAAGTGAAGGCCTAATTACCATGATTCAGCAGAGATTAAGCTGGGATGGGTGCACATTACAGATTTGCAAAACCCTGTCTCCCCTCTTCCTTGAGGATGCCTCCCCTGGACTTTTAACTGATACCTCAGCACCAAAATACAGCAGGGTGTATAGTTATCTTTATGAGTTTCACAGCAAAGCTTTCTAGACTCCCACCCCAGGCAACTTCAGAATCTGGGAAATGTCTTGAGACCATGAGTATGGTGGCTCAGCCTGTTTTTTTAAGCACTGTCTTTTTCCCACGGTTAATTTGACACCATTTAAAGAAGTTTAGGGGAATCTTCTTCCAACCATTGCTCTAGGGTCTCAGTCAGGCCTATTTCACTTATTTTTCTACTTTTCCATTAAATAAAGCATGTCTGTCAATTGGTTGGAAAAGTAAAATCTGAACTAGACTGTTAGCAATATAGTTTGATGTTGTTCTGTTCATTGGATGACAAGTAACTTTTAGAGCGATATTGTTAACAACACTAATCAAACAGTCTAATAAAGCATCAGTCTGTATCTTCTAAACGAGGGGTGTCCAGTCCTTTGGCTTCCCTGGGCCACACTGGAAGAAGAAGAATTGTCTTGGTCCACCCATAAAATACAGTAACACTAATAACAGCTAATGAGCTTTAAAAAATCACACACACATAAAAACTCAATGCTTTAAGAAAATTTATGAATCTGTGTTGGTCTGCATTCAGAGCCATCCTGGGCCTCATGCAGGTAGTGGGCCATGGGTTGGACAAGCTTGTAATAAACTATTTTAGATTCACTCTTATAGTAAGCAAGGCCCTTTCTTTTTTTTTTTTTTTTTGAGACGGAGTTTCACTCTTGTTACCCAGGCTGGAGTGCAATGGCGCGATCTCGGCTCACTGCCACCTCCGCCTCCTGGGTTCAGGCAATTCTCCTACCTCAGCCTCCTGAGTAGCTGGGATTACAGGTGTGCACCACCATGCCCAGCTAATTTTTGTATGTTTAGTAGAGACGGGGTTTCACCATGTTGACCAGGATGGTCTCGATCTCTTGACCTTGTGATCCACCCACCTCGGCCTCCCAAAGTGCTGGGATTACAGGTGTGAGCCACCACGCCCGGCCTGGAGATTTTCCTTTTAGTTTACTTGTAGGAAGTTTGAGTTAATTGGCCTTAGGGTCCCCGCTCCCAGCCCCAGGTGTTACTTCGATCCAGCTTTGGGAAATTATTATGAATTGGCCTCAGGTTTCCTGTCCCCAGACTTTGGTCAGAGAAAATAGACAAAAGAAATAGACAAAGAAATAGACAAAGAAAATCATTAAATGATGAAGAAATAAATTTAGCAAGAAAGTATGACAATTATAAACATATTCAAATATATATTATATACAAATATAAAAAATACATATATACAAACATGTATTAACAGCTAGAGCTTTATTATTTATTTACAATGTAAAATAAGTGCAATTAAAGGGAGAGATAGACCCTCAATGTAATGACAATTAAAAATATACAGACACCCAACACTGGAACACCAATGTAAAGCAAATACAATTAGAACTTTATTATTTATTTATAATGTAAAATAAATGCAATTAAAGAGAGAAATAGACCCTCAATGTAATAATAGTTGGAGAATTTGTGAAAGAAAAATAAATCTCGGGGCCCCAAAATCACTAAGCTAAAGGGAAAAGTCGAGCTGGGAATTGCTTAGGACAAACTTGCCTCCCATTCTATTCAGCCACCCCTCTGCTCACTGAGATAAATGCACATCTCATTGCATTTAGCCTTTGGAGGGGCTAATCAGAAACTAAAAAGAATGCAAACATTTGTCAGTCACCTACCTAAAACCTGGAGCTCCCTCCCTCCTTCAAGTTGTCCTGCATTTGCTTCTACTTATCCTGCCTTTCCAGACTGAATGGATGTTCAGCTTACATGTGCTAATTATGTGTCCTGTCTTCCTGAAATGTATAAAGCCGAACTGTGCTCTGAGCACCCTGGGTGCATGTCATAAGGACCTCCTGAGGCTATGTCTTGGGTATGCATCCTCAACCTTGACAAATAAACTTTTTAAAATAACGGAGACCTGTCTCAGATATTCAGGGTTCGCATTTTGTTAACCATGGAGGGATTCTGAATGGAGATGCCTCTTAAACTTTGACAACTCCTGACATTGCTTGGTACCAGCATGAACTAACTTTATGGCTCAAGCCAATAGGACAATTTGCTGAGGTCTGGGAGCAACCCCTCTAGATGATACAAGAGCTAGAAAAAAATATTTAGGCAGTTAGTGAGGGTAAGAGAGTCCTCAGCAAGGTTTGCCTTTTGATAATAAGCAACCCCGAATCATTTCTCTTCTAACAAAGAGCAGCCTGAAAAATCAAACTGCAGACAGAAAAGCAAGCTAGAAGCTTGCGTGGGTGAGTGCTGCAGCTGTGCCAATGGGAAACGGCACCTGAGGGCCAGACATGCTCAACATGAAGGCTCCATCTTCCCTTTCTTTGTCTACCACATGTACAGAAAGGAACAGATAACATGGTGCTGGCCAGGTAGAGGACCCATCTGCATAATAGAAGATTAGGATGGGCAGCCAGCTTCTTTGTGTACTATGTAAACGGCACACCTGGTCCTACCAAGGGTCTCTCATCCCCTATGTAAATCAGACTATGCCTCCTCAAGCTCACCCATAAAACTTCACGCATTTCACCACGAAAGCAGAAGACCCACTCGAGAGCCTTCTCTCTCTGGAGAGTTTTTTCTTTCTCTAGTCTATTAAACTCCCACTCT
Source organism: Callimico goeldii (assembly GCA_963573925.1). Lineage (NCBI taxonomy): Eukaryota > Metazoa > Chordata > Mammalia > Primates > Cebidae > Callimico > Callimico goeldii. The sequence goes on along the minus strand of CAUYOR010047416.1, from coordinate 90,869 downwards.
TAATCTCACTCTGGTGTGTTCGTGTCCTTGATTTCTTTGGTATCAAGCAACAAACCTTGGGAATTGCCCCAGATAAACAATGCTGCTTCACAGAGAATACCTGATCTCCCAAAATTTCGTTGAGATCTAAAGTTTATTTTGCTGTACAACTCAATTTTTTGAAGTTTTACTTGCTTCCAACAAGGAAGGCAAGATTTCCTGCTTCCATGATGATGGAGGGCAGCTAACTCCTTTATGGAGTTTAAGCTCATGCCCCCCAGGGAAGATGAGTTTGAGTTTTTATCCCGACTGTAGGATGGCAGAGAGCTGTCTTCAGGTGGAGACTCATCCCTAAGTAAGTTAAAGGGAGAGATAGACCCTCAATTTAATGACAATTATAAATTGTCTTAATTTCTCTCTACCATTAGAGTGTTCAGTAATCATATTGGGGTTGTTTCTTCCAGACTTTCTTCCATCGGAATTGACCAATTCTACCTGACTTGGTCAAATCTGAATGAGAATTCCAAATTATGGGTAACAAAACCTCTCTACTTTGGCTAAAATGCCTCTCCACTGCAAAGAAAGGGTGAAAAAAACCACCCACGCTTGGTTTCAGAGTTTGCTTCCTGTCCTAATAAACAAATATTTTTTTCATTTTATTTTCTTTCACACTATACCTCATCTTCAGGCCAGGTAGAGGAAGCCGATCAAAATAAACTGCAGTCCTGAATGCAGGGCCAGAAATTGAAGCTATTCAGCTCCTTAAGGCCGTGGGCCTATCACAGAAGAGGTGGGCATGTGAGATTTTAAGAGGTGATTAGAGATAAATAAGTTTAGTTTCTCTACAAATTAATCCTTAACGTCAAAGTCACATTAATGCAAGACCAACATATGGACCCTGTGTCAGATTAACAAGGTTTTCTTGAAGCATTAACTGACTCCTTAATACAGGTTATAAAAATGATAAAAGGCTTATGGAAGTTATATCTTATGATTAGGGCTAAAATTTTATAGATTGTTTATAAAATATCAAGAAACAAATTTAATTGGCTTAACGCTATTTTTATTAGGGGTTATTGTTTGGAAAATTGAGTCTCCTCTCTCAAAGAATGAAGGTTTTCACCTGTGTTTGAAATCCTTGAGTTATCACTTTAGTTAAATGAATGACTTATTTTACAACGCCCTGTAACATCAAGTGTTTTAAATTTTTGATATTTGACAAACTTTCCAAAATCAAGATATAAATTATGTCTTTTTCTGACCTAATTAATCCTTGTGGAGTTAAAAATGTGCATTGAATATTTGTTTCTGCCTTCTCTGTTCTGTTCCATTGGTCTATTTTTCTGTTTTCATTACATCACTGTGCTGTTTTGGTTCAGCTTACAAGTGAGGTGGTGTGATGAGTCCAGCTTTGTTCTTTTTTCTCAAGAATACTTTGGCTGTTTTGGTTTTTCGTGGTTTCATATGAATTTAAGAATTGCTTTTTCTGTATCTGTGAAGAATGTCATTTGTATTTTGATAAGGATCGCATTGAATCTGTAGATTGCTTTGAGTAGTACAAATACTTTAATAATAATAATTCTTCCTGTCTATGAACATGGGATACTTTTCCATTTGTTTCTGTGTTCTCTTCCATTTCTTTCATTAGTGTGTTACAGTTTTTATCGTAAAGCTCTTTCAACCCTTTGGTTAAATTCATTCCTAGGTGGGTTTTTTTGTAGCTATTATAAACTACTTTCTTGATTTTTTTCAGATTGTTCACTATTAGCAAATAGAAATACTACTGATTTTTGTATGTTAACTGTGCATCCTGCTACTTTACTGAGTTCATTTAGCAATTCTAACAGTCTTATCTTCTCTAAATATAAGATCATGTCATCTGCAAACAAGGACAAGTTGACTTATTATTTTTTTTCTAATTTGGATGTCCTTTATTTCCTTCTCTTGTCTAATTGCTTGGGCTAGAACTTCCAGCACTGCATGGAATAACAGTGATGACAGTGAACACCCTTGTCTAATACCAGATCTTACAGGAAAGGCTGGATGTTAGCAACTGTAGAGTTGTCATATATGACCTTTATTGTTTTGAGGTGTGTTCCTTCTATACCCCATTTGTTAAGAGTTTACCATGAAAAGATAATGTAAGTATGTTAAGTGAAATAAGCCAGGTACAAAAAGATAAATATTGCATGTTTTCACTCATGTGGGAACTAGCAAAGTTTATCTCATGGGTATAAAGAGTAGAATGGTGGTTAACAGAGATTAGTAAAGGTAGGGGAAGGTTGGTTAATGGATAACAAAAATACATTTCAATAGAAGGATTAAATTCTTGTGTTCAATAGCACAGTAGGCTATAACTTTTGTATCTCAAAATAGCTAAAAAAAAAAAAGATTTATGACGTTCCCAATACAAAAAAAAACTGATACAATTCTGAAGTGATGAATATCCCAATACCTGGATTTGATCATTATGTATTATATGCATGTGTCAAAATATCACATGTACTCCATAAAATATATGTACAATTATTATGTATACATTAAAAATGTGTGTTAAGGAGACATAGTGATAAGTGGTTTTTACTTCAGTTCAATTTATATTTCAGATTAAAGGTTATTTGGAGAGTAGTTCTGAGTATAGTTCCAGAAACTTTTAGGTCAGACATGCTAAACACCCAGACTTGGGCACCAGGAAAGGAACCCACACCCTCCTCTTGTCCTCCAGGCTGGGGCAGTGAGAAAGGGTCAAAAGGGCTTGGGGTCTGATGGATACTTTGCCCTATCCTAACCCTCTCCACGAGGCAGAGTTGTTGCTGGGAAAGGCTGACCCCTAGGGGCTGTTCTGCCTGTTGTCGAGTCCAGGTGTTGTGGAGTGAACGCTCAACTCAATGGATTGTGATCAGGGTCTTGCCTGTCACTTCCAGGAGGGGAGAGTGGAGATGCCTGGGGCTAGAGTGGAGTGAGCTGTATAGAGGCCTAGGGGAACTACTGGAGAGGCTCTCACATCTTCACCGGGGTGGGGGGGAGTTACATGGGCAAGTTTGTTGATACTCAGTCTGCACACATACGTTTTATTGTATGTATATCCTGCATAACATATAATTTTGTGTACAATTTGATTCTAGATAAAACATGGGCGAAAGAGCTTTACAAATTATGAAGTACTGTGGAAAGACAAGGGCATTAGTTGTCATTAGTCCAACCACACGGTGTGCGTGTAGAATTCTGCAGAGTTTCTTAGATATGGAAGCTTATCCTAGAGCCCAGGCTGCGCTTCAGGAAGAATTGTCGGTAAGGGGCTTTAGCTTAGGGGCAAAGTATGAGACCCGGCTCAGGCGCCAGAGGACAGGAGTCTAGAGTTAAGCATGAACAGCCATGAGAAATAAAAGGGTTAGTGGCACTTTGCTCAGTTCCCTGCTCTGGGTGAGGAGGTGGGAGCCAGTAATGCATGAACGTACATCTGTAGGGCACTAGTTTATCCTCCATTAATAGGAGGAAAAGCATCTACCCCTGGGCAGGTAACCACTATTTCTGTTTCAGTTTCTTGCTGCCCTTTCTGCTGTCTTTCCACCTTCATCCTGCAGTCTGGGCAAGCTTCCCAGAATGGAAACCTAATCCCACTCTTTCTCACTTACTATACACTGACTCCCCATGGCCCTCAGTCTGAAGCCACAGTCATCTACAGGATTGTGGAGACCTCCTGGGATCTGATCCTGCTTGCCCTTCAGGCAGCCTCCCATGTGACCCTTTGCTGTTACCCAGATATGGCACTGCTTCCTCACATCAGCCTTGAGCACTGGGGCTTCCAGAACAGGTCAGCGGGTAGTGCAGACCATGCAGATAAGAGGCAGAGAAGCCCCCACTGCAGTCTGTGAGGCCATGGCGTCAGCAGCCACGGAGGGCCTAGGAAGGGCGAGTGAAGTGGACAGGGGATTCTGAGACTGAAACAGAAGCAGCTATAACCTTAGTGAGGTTGGCGCAGTCCGAGGGAGCTGAGCTGGGACAATTCCTTCCACATCAGCATTTCTTGTGGCCTCTCCTCTTCCTAGTGTGATTAGAGAGTACCTTCCAGACTACGATCTTCTGCTGTTAACATTTACTCCTCGCCAAGCTCTGTGCTAAGCTTTACAGGGAGATCTGTCTCTACAGATCTCACAACCCCACGTAGCAGACCTTAGCACTATCCCCATTACACAGGTGGGGATGCTAAGACCCAGAGAGGAAAAGTCTCTTGCTCAAGGTTCCAGGGCCGGAATTATGAACATAAGTGATGGATGCCACTGCCAGCCCTGGCCCCTAGGCCACTCTGCATAGCTCTCTGGCTCTCTTTCTGTCTCTTTTTAATTGTCAGCCAGCTGCAGACAGAGCACTTAACTGAGAGTCCAGTGAGTCATGAGGGGATGGTGGAACCATGGGATAAAAGAAGCGTGACACCTGATGGGGCACAGTGGCTCACGCCTGTAATCCCAGCACTTTGGGAGGCCGAGACGGGTGGATCACTTGAGGTCAGGCGTTCAAGACCAGCCTGGCCAATATGGTGAAACCCCAACTCTACTAAAAATAAAAAATTAGCTGGGTGTGGTGGCACGCGCCTGTAATCCCAGCTACTTAAAAGGCTAAGGCATGAGAATCGCTTGAACTCGGGAGGCAGAGGTTGCAGTGAGCTGAGACCGTGCCACTGCACTACTACAGCCTGGGTGACAGAGAGAGACTCTGTCTCAAAAAAAAAAAGGAAGCATGATACCTTCCTTAGTCTTGGAGAACAGCTGCCCCAGACAAATGCCTAACCAGGAGCATCTATATGGAGTTTAATTTGCTGAGAAATAAAGTCACATTGTGTGATATGGTTGTTTTTTTTTTTTACTAAGGTATGTTTGTTATAGCAGCATGGCCTAGCCTATTATATTAAGAAGTATGGCCAGGCACGGTGGCTCATGCCTGTAATCCCAGTACTTTGTGAGGCCGAGGCAGGAGGATCACTGAGTCAGGAGTTTGAGACCAGCCTGGCCAACATGTTGAAACCTTATCTCTACTTAAAAAAAAATACAAAAATTAATTAGCTGGGCGTGGTGGTGTGTTCCTGTAATCCCAACTACTCAGGAGGCTGAAGCAGGAGAATTGCTTGAGCCCAGGAGACAAAGGTTACAGTGAGCCACGATCAGACCACTGCACTGCAGCCTGGGCAACAGAGCAAACTCCAGCTAAAAAAAAAAAAAAATAGTAATAGCAACTTCACAACGGAAAAACCTGAAAGACTAACCTTAACCAAGGTTAATGTCACCTGTAATATGACACATTGACATCATGCATCTCCCGACAAAGTGCACTGAGACAGGCACGTCATTGCTGTAGTTTTCTTGCCAAAAATGCATAACCTCAATCTGATCACAAGAAAACGTCAGATGAGCTCAGACTGGGAAACATTCTACAAAATGATTGGACAATACTCTTAATTATCGAGGTCTTGGTAGATTCCAGAACTGTTACAGTTTGAAGGAGACTGACGGGACATAACAATTAAATGCAAATAATTGGATCCTGGACCAGGGAAAAAAAGGACATTCATAAAAATTGGTGAAATGCAAATGAGTTCTGTTCCTTAACAATATTGTTTCAATGTATATTTCCTGCTTTCAGTAACTGTATCGTGATTCTCTAAAATGTGAACATGAGGAGAAGCTGCCTCAAGGAGATAGTGGAACTCTGTACTAATTTTTGTAACTTTTCAGTAAGTCGAAAATTACGGTTCAAAATAACGAGCTGAAATAAGTAAGAGTGCACGTGGTGATGGGTTTCCATCACGACCTTCAGGTGGCTGTGCCCTTGATGCACTGTCAGCAATCCTGGCTAATGTTGACCCACGTCAGTTTACAAAAAGAAATTTGTTACAGCAAACCCCATGTTTCCAAGTTCAGCTCAAAAGGCTCACCTTATTTACTAGACCTGGACCTCTGGGCATATTTGACTGAATGGTTTTCTTGTCCCCTTGGCATTTGATATGGAGTTAGTTACTCCGTGCTTGATTATAAGCTCTCTGACGGCTGGACTGGGGCTCTGTAGCCGCATTCCATTCTGCACAAGACTGAGAAAACTTCCTCAGCTGGGAATGGAGCCCAGCACTGCTGGCTGCTCGGTGAAGCCTGGACAGGAGGAGTAGGCTGGTCTTCAGCAGCCCCTCCAAACCCTCTTTGGGCCCCAGTGTGAAGGGTCGCTGAGGCAACGTTGCTGTTTTCTTCACACGCTGTGGACTTGTGACCACAATCAGGACAACTGTCGAAGAGCCATATTTGGCCGACACTAAAGGAGCTTCCATGTTGGTACTGGGCCGACACAAGGCCTTATAGGGTAGGCTGGGGCTCCTTGTGTGTGAGAGTGGGGATGGCGGCATGTTGGTCCCCAGGGTGCAGGGCTGCAAGGTCAAAGGGTTGGCTTCTGAGAAGCAAGATGAGCAGGGAGCAGGGATCATCAAATCCCAGAAACAGACGCGCACAGGTTTCAGAGGCAAGAACTCTACCTCTAGCCCAGAAGTGGGTGGTGACGCTAGAGGGCAGCTCAAATGAAGCCCAGCCCAGAATGCATCAGGACGGATTCGGGCAGTGAAGGGACCAGCTCTTTAATGATGGAGTAACAAGGCACTGTCGGCTTTACCTGGAGATGTGTGACTCCCACTTACTGGGCAGTTAAACAGGACGGATGGGGAAAGAGTGTGGCAGCACCCCAGGGGTACTGGGCGAAGTACAGCTCCAGGACCTCAGAGCAGCAGTCCCAGCAGAAGGAGGCTGACAAGTGCCAGGAAGCTGAGGGAAGCTTTGGAGCCCATGTTGTGGGAAGCGGCCGGTGTAGACATGGGGGTGAAGCTGTTTGCATCTGTACACTCGAACTTTCGAAAGATGACTCCTCCAACCGTCTTATTTTCACCAGACAGGAGCTGGCAGGTGGAGTTGCTGACATTGGAACAGCCTTTCAGCACGAGACGCTTAGACTCAGTGTCTGTGAATGCAAAGGAGACAGTAGGGACCCCACTCAGTCCTCTGTCCTTCCACCCACGCCCGTTCTTAGTTGGTCACCTGCAGCGTGGTGGCCCAGTGACCGGCAAAAGTTGGTCTGCTCCTGAAGCCCACGCAGGAAGAACGAGCCTGCACGTCCAAAGTCAAGACCACCACGAGGTCAGAGGCCTAGACTCCCACCTACACCTAACCCTGGAGGAAGCAGACTCCTGGAGGTGAGAGGCAAGCCCAGGCTAAAAGATGAGTGTCAGCACTGGACCTGAGACTCACACCTGTGCTCCTGTGCAGCTGGCGGGTAGAGAAGCCAGGTAGAGACTCACACCTGTGCTCCCGTGCAGCTGGCAGGTAGAGAAGCCAGGGACAGGCTCAAAGGGCAGTTCTCTGTTCTCAATTCAGGATTTCCCTCTCCCCTTCTAGGGTTTGCTTTCAGTCCTCGCTCCTCTCGGGACCTGAGTTCTCCCTGCCTGAGTCTTCCCTGAGAAGAAGGAAAAGCCACTTTTTTTTTTCAGCTGAATAAGTCTTTTCTTCACTCCGTGACTTATTTATCTATTCATAATCACACAATTGGAACATCAAAATATTTTCTGTCAACGTATGATTTGATTAAATGAAGCACGGGGAAAAACAAATCTCACCCCCAATGGTACTCTCTTGAAATTCATGAAACTGGCCTTTCACAAAATGAAGCACTAGGCTTGATTTGCCAACAGCAGACTCTCGCAGAAGAAGGAAGGGATATAGGAGACCAGGGCACATCTCTGCCTTAAATTGGAGCTCTGCTATGTTTAATCATGTTTTGATATTCAGTTCTAGGAAAAGGCCAGGGGCATTTGCAGAGAAGATGTAATCACGATAGCAGCCACCACGTACTGAGCACTTACTGTGTGCCCCACCTGCTGTCAGCTGCAATTCTAACAGTCCTGGAAGCTGGGCGCCTCAGAGGAAAGGGACTCCAGGAGGTGAAGTGACTCCACCTGCCACTTGTCAGGGGCGGAGCCGCAATTTGAGTTCAAGGCTGGCTCTGGGACCAGGGAGGGTGGCTTGCACCTGTAATCTTAGCACTTTGGGAGGCTGAGGTGAGAGGATTGCTTGAGGGCAGGAGTTGAGATATCCAAAATTATGCCTGTAGTCCCAGTACTTGGGAGGCTGAGGTGGGTGATTGGCTTGAGCCAGGAGTTGGAGGCAGCTGTGAGCCAGCGATCACACCACTGCATTCCAGCCTAGGTGACAGAGTGCAATCCTGTCTCAAGCAACAACAAACGCTGACTCTAAACTTGCTTGGAAAAGGAGTGAGAAACCTCCAAATGCTGTTTTATAGCAAGCATCAGTGCTGAAGTTTTTGTTTTATCTTGAGATGGAGTCTTGCTCTGTAGCCCAGGCTGGAGTGCAGTGGCACGATCTTGGCTCACTGAAGGCTCCGTTTCTCAGGTTCAAGCAATTCTCCTGCCTCAGCCTCTCCAGTAGCTGGGACTACAGGCACACGCCACCATGCCTGGCTACTTTTTGTATTTTTAGCAGAGACAGGCTTTCGCCATGTGGGCCAGGCTGGTCTTGAACCCCTGACCTCAAGTGATCAGCCTGCCTCAGTCTTTCAAAGAGCTGGGATTACAGGCATGAGTCACCACACCTGGCCAGTGCTGAAGATTGATTTAGAGTGAGTTAGGAAGGTGTGTTTCATGGAACATTTGTACTGTATTAAAAGAATGATCTTGGACAAAAACAGACAAAAATACCCCTATATTTATGATAGCTTTAATCTGTCTGGCTTTCAGCTTAAGTCGAATCCTATGAGAAAAAAGAAAATCTATCCCTTTTATCAGACCTGGGAACCAGATAAGCAGAGAGAGAAAATCCTTCTGATGTCATGTTGCCCTAGACACAGCTTTAGAATTAAAAATCATAGCAGTTTAGACATCCCAGATATTTTAAAAGTGAAAGAGCTTTAAACGCGTTTTACTAAGGGAAAGAAGGCATTTTGAAAATGCTACGTACTATATGATTTCAACTACAGTATAGTGTGGAAGAGGCAAAACTGTGGAGGCAGTAAAAATATCAGTGGCTCACGCCTGTGATCCCAGCACTTTGGGAGGCTGAGGTGGGCAAATCACAAGGTCAAGAGATTGAGACCATCCTGGCCAACATGATGAAACACCGACTCTACTAAAAATACAAAAATTACCTGGGTGTGGTGGTACGCACCTGCAGTCCCAGCTACTCAGGAGGCTGAAGCAGGAGAATTGCTTGAACCCAGGAGGTGGAGGCTGCAGTGAGCCAAGATCGCACCACTGCACTCCAGCCTGGGTAACAAGAGCGAAACTCCGTCTCAACAACAACAACAACGACAACAAAAAGCTGTTGTTGTCAGAGCTTAGAAGGGAGGGAGGGATGAGTAGGTAGAGCATAGAGGAGTTTTAAGGCAGTGGAAACACTCTGTGTGGCACTTCTACAATGGTGGCTATGCAGCATTATACATTTGTCCAAACTCATGGAATATATACACCAAGAGGAAACCCTAAAGTAAGCCACCAACTTTGGGAGATAATGATGTATCATTGTAGCCTCAATGATTATAACAAATGTACCCCTCGGGGGGGATGTTGACAATGGAGAAGTAAGTTTATGCATGTTGGGAGCACAGGAAACTTCTATAACTTCTGCCCAATATTTCTGTGAATCTAAAACTACGCTGAACAATAAAGCGCATTAAAAAAATAACAAAGAGGTTCAGGGCTGGACACTGTGGCTCACACCTGTAATCCCAGCACTTTGGGAGGCTGAGGCAGGAGGGTCACCTGAGGTCAGGAGTTTGAGACCAGCCTGGCCAACACGGGGAAACCCCGTCTCTACTAAAAATACAAAAAGCAGCCGAGTGTGGTGGCTCATGTCTGTAATCCCAGCGACTCAGGAAGCTGAGGCAGGAGGACCGCTTGAACCCAGGAGACGGAGGTTTCAGTGAGCTGAGATCGCACCGCTGCACTCCAGCCTGGGTGACAGAGTGAGACCCCACCTCAAAACACAAAAAAAGAGGTTCAGGATAAGCATGGCCCTTGATGCCACTGAAAAATAAATGATTGCAGGTAAACACTGATTCCTGATGCTATAATTGACACTTCACAAATATTAAAATCAAACTGTACCTGGAGATTAGTGCCCTTAAACTCTCACTGCTTTGGCAGAGACTGGCTTGTTGTTCATTTTAGCTTCATGCCTCTTTCCTTCTCCTCCATGTTCTCAGCCTCCCTTACAGCCGAGATGGCTATCTTACTGGGTTCTAGTCAACCGAACGTGTAAGGGAGTGATGCATTCACATCCAGGCCTAACCCACAAAATCCCTTCTGCCTTCCTCCACCACCTGTCTTTTCTACTGCTGGCAAGATGCGAAGGACACAGCACAGAGCTGCCAAGACTTGGTGGGTGGGGGCCAGAGCTACAAGACAGAAGGAGCCCATGCCTCAAAGTCTGCAATGAACTGCTCCAGCAAGAAATAAATATCTATTGTATTGAACATAGGCTTTGGAGACTGTTCTCCAACTCTTTAACTAGTCAAGGGTTCTAAATGGTCTTGGCTTTCATTTCTAAGACAGCACCTACTGATAGGTGGAGTCCACATAAGTGAAAGTTATGGGGGGTCCTCGGTAATTTTTAAGACACAGAGTCAAAAGAGAGGGCCTGAGATCACACAATTTGAGAATGACTGCTGGGCACGAATGCCCCTCACACAGCCTGAAGCACTCGCACTGTCTGTCTTCACTAAAAGAGGGGAGGCATGGCGGAAGTGCTGTTTCGCCCGTCTGTTTCCTACATAATCGCTGTAAGTCAGATGTTAATGCCATCCGGATATGCACTCAAGTGCCTGCACTTGCAATGTGCCCCCGAGGGAAAGGAGAACAGATGAAAAAGGAAGAGCCAGGGCTGGGAGGACACAGGAGGCTGCCCACAAGGCCAGCACCCACCCAGGGCATCGCTGATGTTGTTAACAGCAATTAACTAACCTTAACAAATTTATTAATCTGTAACTATTTGGGCAAATGTTAGAAATGTGTATTTTACAATGGTTAGTACCAAATTGCTTTCGTAGAAAAGGACAATTGGTTGGACTTTAAAACCCAATTTGGGCCGGGCGCGGTGGCTCACGCCTGTAATCCCAGCACTTTGGGAGGCCGAGGCGGGTGGATCACACCTGTAATCCCAGCACTTTGGGAGGCTGAGGCGGGTGGATCACGAGGTCGAAAGATCAAGACCATCCTGGTCAACATGGTGAAACCCCGTCTCTACTAAAAATACAAAAATTAGCTGGGCATGGTGGCACGTGCGTGTAATCCCAGCTACTCAGGAGGCTGAGGTGGGAGAATTGCCTGAACCCAGGAGGCGGAGGTTGCGGTGAGCCGAGATCACGCCATTGCACTCCAGCCTGGGTAACAAGAGCGAAACTCCGTCTCAAAAAAAAAAAAAGAAACCAATTTGACTCTTTCTGCCAGGTGATCCATGCTACCAAAAGTCAACACCTCTTAGTGACAAGTAAAGAAGAAAAGTGTAGATATAAAAGGAAATACAAGTTGCACCCACCCTCACCTATGCAGTAATGCAACCTAGTAAAGAAGTAAATGTGCCGGGCACGGTGTCTCAAGCCCGTAATCCCAGCGCTTTGGGAGGCCGAGGAGGGCGGATCACGAGGTCAGGAGGTCAAGACAATCCTGGCCAACATGGTGAAACCCTGTCTCTACCAAAAATGCAAAAATTAGCCAAGTGTGGTAGCAGATGCCTGTAATCCCAGATTCTTGGGAGGCTGAGGCAGGAGAATCGCTTGAACCGGGAGGTGGAAGTTGCAGTGAGCTGAGATTGTGTCACTGCACTCCAGCCTGAATGACAGAATGAGACTTCATCTCAAAAAAAAAAAAAAAAAGAAAAAAAAAAGCAAATGTCAGGAGTGGTGTGATACATTTAGACAGATATGACTTGATCATAAGCCACAGGAGACTAGAGTTTGGGAGAAGCGCAGCCCAGGAGAAACAGCTCTGGTCTAAGAAGGTAAAAACAGCAACTAGCTCAAGGCCACACTAACAGCCTCTTGATTTCAAAGACATTATGACCCTGTCCCCCTTGTCCCACTGCTCCCCTGGTCCTTCTGTGTTAACCCAGAATTTATGAACCAAGACTCGACATGTTTCCAACTCAAGTCCCACATGGCAATTAGAACTCCAGGACTTACCAGTCTTCAAGTCTGCAAGTAGAAAGATGCACCGTTCTTTTTCATAACATTTCCAGGGTTTCCCACTACAGGAAGTTCCATTAGATTCATAACAAGCAGGGCACGCTATGCTGCTGGACACATTCTTCAGTGGAGGGTCTGGTGGAGTAAGAGTCATGGCTCAGGACAGTGTCATCAGACAGAACGTGGGAGGAAGGGGATAAGCCACCCCCTTCCTTGGGGATAAGCCAAGCAAATAAACCACCAAAGAGATCCCGAGAATGGAGGAATCACATCCTTGGGAATCTCAGATGTAGCCTGGAAAACACCATGTCCCCTCAAAATAGTTCCTATACACTCCGTAGATCTGACCTCACAGGCTCTCTCATCTTCACAAACTATGACCCATCAATGTGTTGGGGCACAAACTGAGAAAGGCAGGATTTTGAGCTAAAACCAAACTATAGTCAAAGTCAGCATTAGCTAGCCATTCTGAACATGAGCCACCAAGTGTGTGACTGTTACTAACTCTTGCTCTGAACAAATGAACACAGGCCATGACTTAACATTATCACTAGAAGAAGAAGACGTACAATGAGACCAGTTCTGCTGTTCATGAGCTGTGCTTTATGACCATGGTCAATAAACTTTGCCTTTTCGGCCATATTTTCTGTTCTTCAGAAAGAGAGCTGTGGTCTAGATCAGCAGATCTCAAATTATGGTCCAGTAACCCCTGAGTCTCTGAGACCCTTGCAGGGAGTACTGCAATGTTCAAACAATATCCATGATAGTACTAAGATATTATTCACTTATTTTACTCTCTTTCTCTTGAGAATGTAAAGTGGAGCTTTCCAGAGGCTACATGATGTGTGAGACTCTAACAGACTAAATGCACAAGTTAATATGAGAATCCAGCTGTCTTCTATTAAGCCAGAAACTAAACACTTTGCAAAATGTATAATAACAATGCCACTCATCCCATTTAATATCTTTCTTTTGGAAAATATGGTTATATCTATGTAAAAGCATTATTAATGTTGATGTGTAATGGGTTTTGGTTATTCTGGAGAACCAGTTACAATTTCTAAATTGTCTTGGCTTTAATTTCTAAGATAGATGGAGTCCACATAAGTGAAAGTTATTTTTCAATAACTTTTTTTTGACACAGAGTGGTAACTGAGGGCCTGAGATCACATAATTTGAGAACGACTGCTGGGCACGAATGCCCCTCACACAGCCCGAGTGCTTGCACTGTCTGTCTTCACTAAAAGAGGGGAGGCATGGCGGAAGTGCTGTTTTGCCCCGTCTGTTTCTACATAATCGCTGCAAGTCAGATGTTAATGCCATCTGGATATGCACTCAAGTGCCTGCACTCTCGATGTTCACCCGGGGGAAAGGAGAACAGGTGAGAAAGGGAGATCCAGGGCTGGGAGGACACAGGAGGCTGCCCGCAAGGCCAGCACCCACCCAGGGCATCGCTGATGTTGTTACACTCCTTTCCTTGGCAGCACTGGCTCACAAAATGAAAGCGTTCTTCGGCAGACACGTGGACAGTGAAGGCTGTAACAGGTGCCTCCTCACTGCAGTTCTCCGCGGAGCACGACATACTCTGGTATGATGCCGTTGCTCTCTCTACACAAAGACAAACACAGACTGTCAGCCCCCGGTAAGGAGCGGGTGTGGGGAGGGTGGGGACCCTGAATTGCAAGTGCTTCAGGCAAAGGCAGAAGATGCAACCACAGTTCAGTGCAGTTTTAAAGATGCTGGAGAGGGTTTTCTGGGAATAGTAATAATAATAATAATAATAATAATAATTCTTCCCCATCAGGTAGCTCCTTCTTTCAGTAGGAGACTATCAGAGGTGCAGGTTAAACTCCAGGCAAAAGGCTGATGGGGAGCCTGAAAATGGGTGGTCCAGCTGAACAGCCCCTGAAGCCACTAGAAAGTCTTAAGAGCTGTGAAAATGATCAAACAGATGTGACGAACCTTATGTACAATATGACATCTAAATTCCTGCCTAAAAATTGAACCTGAATCCAGTCAAGCTTCTAGCCAGAGCTATCTAATATGGCAGCCACTAGCTATTTGTACCTATTTAAATTTAAATTTTATTATTAAAATCTAATCAAATTTAAAATGAAGTTCCTCGGTCATAGCAGCCACATTTCCAGTGCTCAGTAGCCATGTGTGACTACGGTATGGGACAGTGTTACTGCAGATAATTCCCTCACTGAAGGAAGTGCTACTAGACAGAACTGATTCCCTACACAAGAAACACTGAGAACAGGAGAACAAGTCAAATGGTACCACTAGGAAGCAATCAGCCATAGCTAGAAAATGGGACAGCGACAGGGCAAACGACCCACTTCTCCAACAAACCAACAGAATTGAACAAAAAGCGATGGAAGCTGTTATAAAACAAATTAGGCTTAACAGACATAACAGCAAAATGCAATGTAGGGATTTTGCCTGGATCCTCATTCCACACGTAGACCATATCATGACATGTTTGAAACAACTGAGAAATGTTTAAGATGGCCTGGGTATTAGAAGAAATTAAAGAATTACAGCTAACTTTCTTGATATGATAACAGTATGTGTCTTGGTTCATTTTGTGTTGCTATAACAGAATACCATAGATTGGGTAATTTATAAAGAAAAGAAATTTATTTTTTATGGTTCTAGAGTCTGGGAAATACAATATCAAAGTTCCAGCCTCTGGGGAGGACTTTCTTCTGCATCATCCCGTGGCAGAAGAGCAAGAGAGAGTGACAGAAAGTGAGGGAAAGAGAGGGTCAGCCTCCCTTTTATCAGGAACCCACCTCCACATTAATGGTGTTTATCCATTCACAAGGGTGGAGTCCTCACGGCCTAATCACCTCTTAATAAAATCACAATGGCAATTAAGTTTCAACATTAGTTTTGGAGGGAATATCCAAACCATAGCAGTATGATATTTATGTAAAAAAAAAAGTATTATCAGAGATACATAGTGAAGTATTTATGGAGAAAATGACAAATGACATGTACATACACACACATTATATAAATATAAATATGTATATTTATATTTATATAATGTTTACTTTAAAATACCGTAGCCAAAAATACTATATTTAAAAAAACATAGCTAAAAAATAGCAAAATGTTAATAACTGCTGACATAGGGTAGTGGTTACATGGCGATTCGTTATACTCTTCTTCCTACTTTAAACATACAT
Organism: Callimico goeldii; assembly: GCA_963573925.1. Lineage (NCBI taxonomy): Eukaryota > Metazoa > Chordata > Mammalia > Primates > Cebidae > Callimico > Callimico goeldii. Next base: position 75,474 of record CAUYOR010047416.1, on the reverse strand, counting down.
AAAGTATGTTTGAATGTGTCTATTAGAAAAAAGTTAAGAACCCTAAGTGCTCTGAGAAAGAGGTTACAGTAGTGGTTACACTCAACACACCCCGTGGGGAAGTCCTGAATGAGGAAAGTATGTCTGATCTAGAAGAGGAGGAACCGTGAGGACGAGAAAAGGGGCGGGGGAAAAGGAAGAATGAAAGCATCCTGAGCAAATCTGCCTGGTAATTTAACCAAGAGCTGCCCTTGCTTCTCACATCCACTTATCCGTGGCTAGAATGACGCTTTGTGATCAAGGGCAGCAATTTCCAAAGCACACCAGGGTTTCTTGTCTGCACCGTCCCTGTTCTTGTCTGGCTTCTGCTTGTCTCAGCCACACATCGTTCCTCCTGGGAATTGCCTTTGTAAGTTCCTCTCCCCTTGCACAGCACGTCCCCATCTCTGCCTTTCTTTCCTCCCTGGTCATCCTCTCCAGCTCCCTCCCACTGCCAATCCCAGAGGCGGGAAGGACACACACCCAGACTCACCTAAAGAAGAGTTGGCTGAGGAACTGATACAGCTGGTGTTGGCATGTGAGGGACATTCAGTGGCAGTGCTGCTGACACAGGACATTCCCCATGAATTACACTGCACACAGCTCAGGGATTCTGAGGAGAGAAGATACCCAATGTCTGGCAACTTCAGTAGACACTTAAAGAGCATACTGTATACTAGGAAAAGCACTGCTCCCACCTTACAGTAAAAGACACAGACGGAGTGGCATTCTTGCCCTCTGGGGATCCCCAAAATTGATGCTATGAGATGGAGCCACCCTAATTAGTTTCTTCCACTGCTCACTATTCCCCAGTGGAAAGATCCAACCTTGAACAACAGTACAGAGTGGCCCCATTGAAAGCAGCCTGCACAGACAGGTCCCCTGGTCCTCACTGACCACAATGTAACACGTGAGGCCCTCAGGGCTTTGAGAGCCAGAAGACACTGGTGAGATGGAAAAGGGGGTCTCCATTTTAAAGAGGGGCCCGTGACTTCTCTTACCTACAGCGGAAAGCAGAAGCACTGCCATGAGACCAGCAATGAGGATGCCCTTCATGGCGCCGGAGCTGACTTCTCCCAAGGACGGGGCCACGGAGCCTCAGGCCTAAAGAGACAAAAAGAGGGCAGTCCTAGGCCCTTGGAGGGCTGCCTGTCATCCCCTGGGGTTTAATGACACTGTAGCAAGCCCAGTACTCAGTCCATCCTTATGGCAGAAAGAATCAAAGTCCTGAGCTGGGAGCGAAAAGCTGTGACAGAGATGCCAGCCTGCCCCACACAGAAGTCCAAGTTTTCTTAATCTCAGCCTGCAGAAGCATCTATGCATGGATTTGAAACACAGTCAGGGGGCATTTCCCCTGGAGCCAATTCAGTTGCAAAAATGTGCAGGCAGATTAATTTTTAGTTTCACTGGGGATGGGGTCCAAGAGGAAAGAGCTGGCTGGGGTCTGTGCCCCTCCCTCCCCCAGAGCACAACGGCCCTCCTCCAGCCAGCTGCTCACTCGTTCACATTTTACACTCAGAGTTCTGTTGCTGCCACCACCGCCACAATAGGCAGACACCTATTGAGCACTTACTCTGTTCCAAGCACTTTATAGGTATCAATTCATGTAATTTGTCTACTGTAGCAGCAGGTACTATAATTAGCATCCCAAGAAAAATCAAGCCTTAGCAGGGTTCGGTAACGCACTCAAAGTCGAGGTCTTACTTCTGGGAGGTATCAGAACGGGAGTTTAGCGTCTGTCCCTAACCGCCAGCGCGCTCGGCCTTCCACGACTCCCAGGGTCCTCAGCCTGGACACACTCAACCTGCAGCACTAAATCAGAGTCCCCCACGCACTTCCGAGTCGTGTGTCGCCAATCTCTCCGCACCTTGCGTTCCCTGCCTGCAGATTGTCTGAATGATAGACCTTTGAGGATTGCTAAGGTTTGGTTGTATTCGTGAGAATTCTGAATTAGAACTCCCAGAATTTCAACTTGCTTGTGTGCCAAAGCAGCACGGAGGGCAGGTGTCTGGCTCTGCCCTGAGCGCTTCTTGATCATTATCTCATCTACCCTATAAACAGTTGCCCTGAGCCACACATGGCTATTTATGATTCTCCCAGGTTAGATAAAGTGAAGCATTCTGTTTTTCAGTAGCCCCGGCCACATTCCAAATGCTAAGGGGCCACATTGGCTGGTGGCTGCTGTATTGGTCACTGCGGGCACAGGACATTTCCATCATTGCGGACAGTACTGTGTGACAGAGCCTATCACCCCACTCCACAGGTGCGAAAACTGCAGCGTGGAGGGATAACAAAGTGACCCAACTCACTCAGCTTACAAGAGCCAAAGTCAGTGCCGTATTCTAGGGCCTCCCAGCTCCAGAGGCTGCACCATAATAGCTGCTACTGACTGAGACAGAATAGCCTTCATCTGGAAGCCCCTACTCCCACCTCAACACACACACACACACACACACACCACATCACACACCACAGGCACACCACTCACACACACCACACACATCACACACACACATCACACACCGCACACACACCACTCACACACACCACACACATCATACACACACATCACACACATGCCACACACATCACAAATCACACACTTCACACACACAACACACCATGCACTAAATACATCACACATACTACACATATACACCACACATCACATGTCACACACATCATACATACACAACACACCACACACCTCACACACATATCACACCCAGCACACATACACCATATGCCTCCACACACAGAGACACATACACACCACCCACACTCACATACACACACCCCGCATGCCATTTATACCACATGCCGCAAACATTACATACACACACATCATATACGCAATACACACCCCACACACAAACACCACACACCCTACTGTGACACCCCGGTTGACTTATTAGGGATTGGTAAAAGGAAGGGAAACCAGCCGGTCAGGAGAGAAGAGACCCATACGTGGCGCCAGCAACCCCCCCATTTAGAGATAAAGGAGGGTAATAAAGCAGGTCTGCAGCTTGTAAGCGGACATGGCCAGCCCTGCACCCTACACACCTGCTCATCCCTCCAGGCCAGGAGCCCCAGCTGCCTGCTTTTCTCTTCAGTAGGAAGAGCGTTTCAGGGGCCCGGCCTTCGGGGAAAGGGCCTCTCAAGTGTTACAGTGTCATGGAGGAGGGGAAAGGAGAGATGAGATGAGATGAGATGAGATGATGAGATGAGATGATGAGATGAGATGAAAGAGATCCCAGCAGCACATCAAGCACAAATCATCTCAGCCTATAGTGAAGACCTGGTAACTAGCCTCATCTTCAGGTAGAAATGACGGAGGCCCAGAGAGGTCAGGACTGGCCCAGGGGCACACAGCAGAGAAGCAGAACCCGGGAGTGACCCCATAGCAGGACCCAGGCCTTGCTCACCACCTCTGGGTAAGGGGGACCAGTGAAGCTGGGGTTCAGGCAGGGGCCCTGTGTGGAACATGAGACATGGCATCTGAGGCCCTTTTGCTACGTACTTCCCATTGCAAAGTTTCACTGTTGAATCTTTCCAACAGCCTGGCAGTGTCCTGTTATAACTGCTGTCATCTTTCACACAGAAAGCTGGAGCTCAGAGGGCTATGAGGACACAATACCCCACAGAATGAAGGAGGTCACACAAAGAATGATGCACAGAACACACACACACTACACACAAACAACACACAGAATAGCAGATGGCAAAACAACAAGAAAAGTATGTACCCAGCCCACATCCTCCCTGCACTCCAGACTTCCCTCTCCTGAGCATGCGACTGCCCAGGGCAATGCCAAAGGAGCCACAAGAATGTCCGAGACCTGGCCGGGGCGGACCTGAGCTGGCCCTGAATGCCCTCCTGGGGTTTCAGTTTCTCCCAGGCTCAGGCCGCAGCCTTGTGGTCCTCTCACCTTCTGGATCTGGCCTGGTGACTGTCCTACAGAAGGTGGATCCTGGCAGCGGCTTAGAACTGGCGTGGGAGAGGACTTATATAGCAGGTGGCTGTACAATCAAAAGCACAGGTGTCTTCTGGGGAGGGACTTCTTGTCAGACAGGCTAAGGCTTCTGGCTGTCAGACTGTGCCCTGCCCAACCATATGGCTACTGTGCAGCTGGTGTCCTCCCTGAGACCTCTAGGAATTGGGAACCACTTTGTGCAAGGCGTCTCTTTGGCGAAATGTAAACAGGAGCAACATTTCTTCCAGCATTGGCTGTGGCCTCCTAAGTCAATTCCATGGCCTGCTGATGACAAGCATCACGTTATGACAACTGAGTGGCAATCACCGTTATTAGCTCATTTATAGATGAGAACACCAAAGCTCCGAAAGAGAAACATATGAGAGATGCTCACGGGCACACAGCTGGGGCAGGGGCAGAACTCAGAGCTCAGAATCAGGCTACATGGGGGTCCGTGCAACTCGAAAGGGGCTCCGGTTCCCAGGGGCAATTGTCTCCACTTTGTTAAATTTGAGGGTCCTCCAGCCAAGACGAGTGTAAACTCACTGTGCAGCCTCACAGTGCGGTGGTAGAGGAGCTGTGAAGGTCAACCCCGCCCGCAGTGTGCTCTACACACCAGGTGAGGGGCTGCAGCAGTGCTCAACAGAGATTTCTGGCCAGGTGATCTGAGCAGCTGCTGGTAAGAGCCCAGGTCAGGTCAACTGAGGTCTCCTGTATGAGTCAGGGTCTCTAGGTAAGTCCCACAATAGGCCATCTGCAAGGCGAAGACCAAGGAAGCCAGTCCAAGTACCAAACCCTCAAAAGTAGGGAAACTGACAGTACAGCCTTCAGTCTGTGGCCAAAGGTCTAAGAGCCACTGTCAAAACACTGGGGTAGGCCCAAGAGTCCAAAAGCTTAAGAACTTGGAGTCCCATGATCAAGGGCAGGAAGCCTCCAGCACAGAAGAAAGATGGAGGCCGGAAGTCAGCCAGTCAAGTCCTTCCACGTTCCTTGGCCTGCTTTTATGCCGGCTGTGCTGGCAGCTGCTTTGACGGTGCCCACTCAGACGAGGGTGGGTCTACCGCTCCCAGTCCACTGATTCATATGTTAATCTCCTTTGGCAACACCCTCACAGACACACCCAGGATCAATACTCTGCAGTACTTTTCAATCCAATCATGTTGACCCTCAGTATCAACCATCACACTCCCAGTCTCCTCACACGCTGCCATGGGTGCTCCAGGTTTTGAGTGTGTTCCCTCTTCATCTTTCCACTGTCTTGCCACTTCACACACACACACACACACACACACACACGGTGGGGAGTGTGGAGAGACCACTCGGCCAAGCGGATCAGGAGGTCAGGAGTTCAAGACCAGACTGACCAACATGATGAAACCACCATCTCTACTAAAAAATAGCAAAATTAGCTGGGCATGGTGGCTCGTGCCTGTAATCCCAGCTACTTGGGAAGCTGAGGTAGGAGAATTTCTTGAACCCAGACCAGGGAGATGGAGGTTGCAGTGAGCCGAGATCATGCCACTGAACTCCAACCTGGCGTATAGAGCAAGACTCCATCTCAAAAAAAAAAAAAATACCCCTTGGCCATTTGTTACTCTAGCCTGTGTCTCAGCTCTCTCTTCTTTCCCCAAACTCAGGCATTCATTCGACAAACATTTTTTGAGCACCCTGCATGTCTCAGGCGTACAGTAGGAAACTGGCAGATATTTGTAAGGAAAAAGAAAGACCTTTGTCCTCTTGGAGCGTAGTCTAGAGAGGGCTACAAACAACACCAATGGATACGGTAAATAAGCAAATGACAGGGAAAGTCAGAATGTGTGACTGCTCTGGCAAAAAGACAAAGAACAGGATAGGGCATTAACCATACTGGGGAGGCAGGCAAGTGTAGGGTTCCACTTTCAATGAGGAGGCTGGAGTCGGTCTCATGGAGAAGACAAAATTTGAGTTATTTTTAAGAGCAGAGACTCTGGCTGTCTCTCGTTCTCTCCTCTCCTCACCATCTGCCTTCAGGCTGCTTGCCACAGCATTTTCCTAAACAAAAGTCGTCTCCTCTCTAACAGAATCTTATTGTTTCCCACCACACACTAGTCAGCCACCTGGCAGCGCACAAGAGAACTGGGTCCAGCAACAGACAATGGGTTTGAGGGTATCATGAATGTGGCCTCCCTGAGCCACAGGTGGAGGGCCGGAAGAGCCCATGAACGCTGCTTTGGAGATAACAGCTCTGGTGTCAGGCTGAGTATGACACAGGAAAATTGGATTAGTCAATGCTAACTCCTCTCCGAAGGCACCAGATACCCAGGCAAATGGACCCAAAGTGACCAGAAAGATCTGGGTCTGAATCCGGAATTTGTCCCTTAGTTATTAACCTCACTCATTGGGCCAGAGTCTTTAAAACGGGATCATCAGGCCCGGATTACCTATGTACTCCTGGAATCCTCACCCCATTCCTCTGTGCTTTTTCCAAAGCCATCTGTCCATCAGTAATGTCATGGGGCTGTCTAACCATGTGGGAATTGCTATTAATAGCACGTGTGAGTTTAACTGGGGCCCTTTATCAATAAGGACACTGAAGGCAATAGCAGCCCCTGAACTGGGCCTTGCAGTCTACATGGCTGCTCACAGCAGTCCTGGATTCATTCCTTTTGAAGCTCCAGGCAGTGTCCTAACAGGTGTCACCAGCTGCCTTGACAGATAAAGAAACAGGTCCAGGGAGGCCTTCCCTGTAGGCCTTCAGACACCTGGGCCAGCAATCCTTCCATCTCAACATGGCTCAGGTGGGACCCAGCCTCCACCCAAAGGATTGGAAACATTGACTAAACTTCTTTCCTCCCTCTTCCAGGGGTCACCTCTCTGTTGTCAATGTGGGGTCCAAGGGCCTGGGTCGGTCACAAGGAATAATGAAAAAGCACCCCTCTAAAGCAGACTCCTCCTGACTAGCCAAGAACTCCAGAGACTCAGGAGAAGCTAAGTCTCAACAAGCAGCCCAACTTTAAGAAGCCTTGGACACGCCTTAGGCTCCCTGGCTCCATCGTCTTCTTAGAAAAGGACGAGGTTGCTTGTCCTTACAACCTGCTGAGCTGAGGCAAACCTGGAGCTCAGCCGAGTCCCAGGGAGTCATCCTGGGGTGTAAATCTGGAACCACTTTGAGAAATGGACTTTTCCTAAAGTTTCCCTTGATGACCAGCAAAGCTTGGAGGTGAGTTTCCAGGGGATTCCACCCCATTTTAGAATAAGCATGTGTAAATGTGTAGGGTCAGGTCAGGGAAGCCAGAGCAGGAATTCCAACTAACAGAAGTCCAAGCCAAAAACTCAGCAAAAGAATCAAGAACATCCACCCCTGACCCTCCTTCTCTCTGTGTTTGCTTCTGGGTGACTTTCATTGACTAGCTTATTCCTCCAGTTTGGAAATGTGAGAAAATAGGCTAAAAAGAATGAATTATTGCCCCCAACATTCCTGCCCTCCAGTCACCGTGCAAAGGAAATGAGCATATCCTGAAAAATAAACTTCCCCAATAGTCCATGGCCTTATGTAAGACGGTGATCCCCCCGAGTCTTGGGTTTCCCATCTTTCAAATGGCAAAAACAGCGCCACCACCTGAGAAGCTATTCTGTGGATTGAAGGAGGTCACACAGGTAGAGGTTGAGAATGAAACTATCACATCATAAAAGGCTCTAAAAACAATGGCTACTGCTGCTTTCATTGCTCCATGAGCTCATATCGGGGAATGCACAGCCCAGGGGGACACTCACATCTGCACAGGGCAGTGTTTCAAGGTGAGGCCCAGCCTCAGAACACACTTCTGCCACCTACCAACTGAGTGAGCTTGAAAGGTTACACAATTATTTATCCAAGAGAAAGCCACAGCTACAGCTACAATACTTAACTTGTTGTGAAGATTACCAGATTTTAGAGTTACCTTTACCTTATCTATAAGTTATACCAAAACATCCTTTTAAGCTTCATTTGCACCATTCCTTCCAATAAGCAGGGAAGCCCAGTTAAACCGCCAGTGATTGAGTCTAGAATGAAATCAGCTAATTATATGAGAAAATTGTTAATATAACCGTTTCCCTAAAAACTCCAGGCTCTAAATATAGGGCATATTTGAAGAATTATTGCATCCAGCACTAGAAAACTGATTTTTCTGTACAATCTACCAATACAGATCTCCACTAATGCTGGCGAAAAAAGAAAAAAAAAAACAGGACTGGTCTGACTCCTATTTATACCAGTTATTAGCTGTATGACCTGCTAAAGACTCTTAGTTCCCCAATCAAAACAGAGACAACACATGGATAGGAAGAATCAATATTGTGAAAATGGTCATACTGCCAAAAATAATTTGTAGATTAAATACTATTCCCAACAAACTACCATTGACTTTCTTTGAAAAATTAGAAAAAGCTACTTTAAATTTCATATGGAACCAAAAAAGAGCACATATGGCCAAGACAGTCCTAAGCAAAAAGAACAAAGCTGAAGGCATCATGCTACCTGACTTTAAACTATAATACAAGGCTACAGTAACCAAAACAGCATGGTACTGACACCAAAACAGATATATAGACCAACAGAACAGAACAGAGACCTCAGAAATGACACCACACATCTACAACCATCTAATCTTTGACAGCCCTGACAAAAACAAGCAATGGGGAAAGGATTCCCTATTTAATAAATGGTTTTGGGAAAACTGGCTAATCATATGCAGAAAACATAAACTGGACCACCTCATTACACCTTATACAAAAATTAACTCAAGATGGATTAAAGACTTAAATGTAAAACCTAAAACCATAAAAACACTAGAAAAAACCTAGGCAATACCATTCAGAACATGCACGGGCAAAGACTTCATGACTAAAACACCAAAAACAATGGCAACAAAAGCCTAAATTGACAAATGGGATCTAATTAAACTAAAGAGCTTATGCATGGCAAAAGAAACTATCATCTTATTGAACAAGCAAACTACAGAATGGGAGAAAAATTTTGCAATCTATCCATCTGACAAGGTCTAATATCAAGAATCTACAAGGATCTTAAACAAATTTATAAGAAGAAAACAACTCCACCAAAAAGTGGGCAAAGGATATGAACAGACACTTCTCAAAAGAAGACATTTATGCGGCCAAAAAACATATGAAAAATGTCATCATCACTGGTCATTAAAGAAATGCAAATGAAAACCATATTGAGATACCATCTCACACCAGTTAGAATGGCAATCATTAAAAAATCTGGAGACTACAGATGCTGGAGAGGATGTGTTGAAATAGTAACACTTTTCCACTGTTGATGGGAGTGTATATTAGTTCAACCATTGTGGAAGACAGTGTGGTGATTCCTCAAAGACCTAGAAATAGAAATTCCATTTGACCCAGCAATCCCATTACTGGGTATATATCCAAAAGATTATAAATCATTCTGTTATAAAGACACATGCACACATGTGTTCACTGCAGCACTGTTTATAATAGCAAAGACCTGGAACCAACCCAAATGTCCATCAATGATAAACTAGACAAGGAAAATGTGGCACATATATACCACGGAATACTATGCAGCCACAAAAAATGATGAGTTCATATCCTTTGTAGGGATATGGATGAATCTGGAAACCATCATTCTCAGCAAACTGACACAAGAATAGAAAAACAAACACTTCATGTTATCACTCATAAGCTGGTGTTAAACAATGAGAACACATGGACACAGGGAGGGGAGCATCACACACTGGGGCCTGTTGGGAGGGGGTAGGGGAGGAAGGGCAGGGGGTGGGGGGGATTGGGGAGGGATAACATGGGGAGAAATGCCAGATATAGCTGACGGGGGGATGGAGGCAGCAAACCACATTGCCATTTATGTACCTATGCAACAATCCTGCATGATCTGCACATATACCCTAGAACCTAAAATACAATTAAAAAAAAAGATTTTACATTACACAAAAAGTCCACTTATAGGTGTTTATCTCATTTATCTGTATTAAAATATTTTTTAACAATTTAATTACTCTTGAAAATCAAGGTAGTATTTAAAGTTAGTCATTATTTAAAGTTATTTCCCTGATAACCACAGACGTCAATATAAAATTTATTTTCTTAGATGGAAATGTATGCTGATGACTCTAAAGACATTTTTATTATTTATCTAATAATTTTTGAAGCCAGTTTTATTTATTGAAGATTCACATTAACTTCAAAAGTTTTTAGCCTTAGTTTATAAGTAGTCATTTACTTGTATGCCAATTTGGTAGCAAGATAAGTGAAACAAAAAGCTGGTTCTTTGAAAAGATAAATAAAATTGATAGACCACAAGTGAGACCAACCAAAAAAAGAGGAGAGAGGATACAAATAAGCTCAATTAGAAACAAAACAAGAACTATTACAACTGATACCACAGAAATACAAAAGATCATTCGAGGCTACTATGAACACCTTTACATGCATAAACTAGAAAACCTAGAGGAGAAAAATAAATTCCTGGAAATACACAACCCTCCTAAATTAAACCAGAAAGAAACAGAATCTCTGAACAGACCAATAACAAGCAGAGAAATTGAAATGGTTAAGTTGCCAATAAAAAAAAAATTCCAGGACCTGACAGACTCACAGCTAAATTCTATCAGATATTGAAAGAAGAGGCTGGGCATAGTGGCTCATGCCTGTAATCCCAGCACTTTGGGAGGCCAAGGCAGGCGGATCACTAGAGGCCAGGAGTTAGAGATCGGCCTGGCCAACATGGCAAAAATCCTGTCTTGACTAAAAGTATAAAAATTAGCCAGGAGTTGTAGCGCACACCTGTAATTCCAGCTACTAGGGAGGCTGAGGGAGGAGAATTGCTTGAACCCAGAGGGCAGAGATTGCAGTGAGCTGAGATCACACCACTTCACTTCAGTCTGGGAGACAGAGTGAGACTCCATCTTAAATAAATAAATAAATAAACAAAAGAAGAATTGATACTGATCCTATTGACACTATTCCAAAAGCTAGGGAAAGAGGGAATCCTCCCTAAATCAGTCTATGAAGCCAATGTCACCCTAATATCAAAAGCAGTAAAGGATGTAACCAAAAAAATAACCACACAACATCCCTGATGAACATAGATGCAAAAATCCTCAATAAAATACTAGCTAACCAAATCCAACAGCAAATCAAAAAAATAATTCACCACGATCAAGTGGGTTTCATATCAGGGATACAGGGATGGTTTAACACGTGTAAATCAATAAATCTGATACACCATATAAACAGAATTAAAAACAAAAATCATATAATCATGTCAATAGACACAAAAAAAAGCATTTGACAAAATCCAGCATTCCTTTATGATTAAAACCCTCAGCAAAATCTACACAGAAGGGACATATCTTAAGGTAAGAAAAGCCATCTATGCCAAACCCACAGCCAACATCATACTGAACAGGGAAAAGTTGAAAGCATTCCCCATGAGAACTACAACAAGAGAAGGATGCTCACTCTCAACAATTCTATTCAACATAGTACTAAAAATCCTAGTCAGAGGAATCAGACAAGAGAAAGAAACAAAGGGCATCCAAATTGGTAAAGAAGAACTCAGTCTGTCACTGTTTGCTGATGGTATGATTGTATATCCAGAAAGCCACATAGACTCATGCAGAAAGCTCCTAGAATTGGTAAATGAATTCAGCAAAGTTTCAGGATACAAAATTAATGTACACAGATCATTAGCTCTGCTATACACCAACTGTGACCAAGCTGAGAATCAAATCAATAACTCAATGCCTCTCACAATAGCTACAAAAAAAGTCAAATACTTAGGAATATACCTAACCAAGGACGTGAAAGACCTCTACAAGGAAAACCACAAAACACTGCTGGAAGAAATCATAGATAACACAAACAAATGGAAACACATCCCACGCTCATGGATAAGTAGAATCAATGCTGTGAAAATGACCATACTGCCAAAAAGTAATCTGCAAATTTAATGCAATTCCCATCAAAATGCCACCATCATTCTTCACAGAACTAGAAAAAGCAATCCTAAAATTCATATGGAACCAAAAAAGAACCCACATAGCCAAAGCAAGACTAAGATAAAAGAACAAATCTGGAGGCATCACATTATCCGACTTCAAACTATACTATAAGGCCATAGTCACCAAAACAGCATGGTACTGGTATAAAAAAAAATAGGCATATAGGCCATTGGAACAGAATAAAGAACCAAGAAATAAAGCCAAATATTTACAGCCAACTCATATTTGACAAAGTAAACAAAAACATAAAGTGGGGAAAGGACACCTTATCTAACAAATAGTGCTGGATAATTCACAAGCTACATATAGAATAATGAGACTGGATCCTCATCTCTCACTTTACACAAAAATCAACTCAAGATGGAGCAAAGACTTACATCTAAGACTTGAAACCATAAAGATTTTAGAAGATAGCATCAGAAAAACCCTTCTAGACATTGGCTTAGGCAAAGACTTCATTAGCAAGAACCCCAAAGCAAATGCAACAAAAACAAAGATAAATAAATTGGACTTAATTAAACTAAAAAGTGGCTGGGCATGGTGGCTCAGGCCTGTAATTCCGGCATTTTGGGAGGCAGAAGTGGCCAGATCACCTGAGGTCGGGAATTCAAGACCAGCCTGACCAACATGGAGAAATCCTGTCTCTACTAAAAATACAAAGTTAGCCAAGTGTAGTGGTGCATGCCTGTAATCCCAGCTACTCAGGAGGTTGAGGCAGGAGAATCGCTTGAACCCAGGAGGCAGATGTCATGGCGAGCCAAGATTGTACCATTGCACTCCAGCCTGGGCAACAAGAGAGAAATTACATCTAAAAAAAAAAAAAAAAAAAACAACCTTCTACACAGCATAAGAAATAATTAGCAGAGGTAACAGACAACCCACATAGTGGGAGAAAATTTTCACAATCTACACATCCAACAAAGGACTAATATCCAGAATCCACAATGAACTCAAACAAATCAGCAAGGAAGGCACAAATAATCCCATCAAAAAGTGGACTAAGGACGCAAATAGACAATTCTCAAAAAAAGATATACAAATGGTCAACAAACATATTAAAAAATGCTCAACATCACTAATGATCAGGGAAATGCAAATCAAAACCACAAGGCGATACCACCTTACTCCTGCAAGAATGGCCATAACAAAAAAATTAAAAAATAATAGATGTTGGTGTGGATGTGCTGAACAGAAAACACTTCTACACTGTTGGTGGGAATGTAAACTAGTACAACCACTACAGAAAACAGTGTGGAGATTCCTCAAAGAACTGAAAGTACAACTACCATTTGATCCAGCAATTCCACTACTGGGTATCTACTCAGAGGAAAATAAGTTATTTATTGTTTATTATTATACAAACAAGATTATTATTGTTATTATACAAAAAGATATTTGCACACACGTTTATAACAGCACAATTTACAATTGCAAAAATGTGGAACCAACCAAAATGCCCATCAATCAATGAGTGCATAAAGAAACTGTGGTGTATATACATGATGAAATGCTACTCAGCCATAAAAACAAATTAATTAATAGCATTTGCAGTGACCCAGATGAGATTAGAGACTATTATTCTAAGTGAAGTAACTCAGGAATGGAAAACCAAACACTGTATGCTCATACTCATAAGTGGGAGCTAAGCTATGAGGATGAAAGGCATAAGAATGACACAACAGACTTTAGGGACTTGGGGTAATGGACAGAGGTTAGAACAGTTTAGAAGGCACAGAAGAAGATAGAAAGATGTGGGAAAGTTTGGAACTTCCTAGAAACTTGTCAAACAGTTGTGACCAAAATGCTGATAGTGATATGGACAAATGAAGTCCAGGCTGAGGAGGTCTCACATAAAGATGAATAATTTATTGGGAACCAGATTAAAGATCATTCTTGCTATGCTTCAGCAAAGAGACCCATGGCATTTTGCCCCTACTCTAGAGATCTGTGGAATTTTGAATTTGAGAGAGATGTTTAGGGTATCTAGTGGAAGAAATTTCTAAGCCAAAAAACATTGAAGATACAACCTGGATGTTCCTAATACCATATAGTCATATGTGTTCACAAAGAAATGATCTGAAATTGGAACTTATGCTTAATAGGAAGCAGAACATAAAAGTTTGGAAAATTTGCAGCCTGGTCATGTGGTAGAAAACAGACACCCATTTTCTGCCCAATTCAAGCCCAAGCCAGCTGCAGAAGATTGCATAAGTAATAAGGAGCCAAATGCTAAATAGCCAAGAAAATTAGGAAAATGTCTCCATGGTATTTCAGAGATATTTATGGCAGCTCCTCCCATCACAGGCCCAAGGCATAAGAGAGAGGCAGCAGGAGAGAAGGAGAAAGAGAGAGAAAAAGAAAAAAGATTTTGTGGTCCAGGCCCAGGACCCAGCTGCTCTATGTAGCCTCAGAACTTGATGGCTTGCATCCCAGCCACTTCAGCTCCATCCTTGACCACAAGGGGCACAAATACAGCTTGGGTTGTGGCTTCAGAGGGTATAAGCTGCAAGCCTTGGTGGCTTCCATGTAGTGTTGGGCCTCTGAGTTCACAGAAGGCAAGACTTGAGATTTGGAAATCTCCACCTACATTTCAGAGGATGTATGGAAATACCTAGATGTCCAGAGAGAAGTCTGCTGCAGGGGCGGAACCCTCATGGAGAAATTCTACTAGGGCAGTGCAAAGGGAAAACATGGGGTTGGAGCCTTCTCACAGAGTCCCAGTAGGGCAATGCCTAACGGAGCTGTGAGAAGGAGCCCACCGTCCTGCAGAACCCAGAACGGTAGATCCCCTGACAGCCTGCCATCATGAACCTTGAAAAGCCAGGCATTCAATGCCAGCACTTGAAAGCAGCCACAAGGCTGTACCTGTGGAACCACAGAGACGGAGCTGCCCAATGCCTTGGGAGCCCACTCCTTGCATCAGTATGCCCTGGAGGTGAGATGTGGAGTCAAAGAAGATTATTTTGGAGCTTTAAAATATAATGACTGCCCTGCTAGATTTTAGACTTCCATGGGGCCTACAGCCTCTTTGTTTTGGCCAATTTCTCCCTTTTGGAACCAGAACATTTACCCAATGCCTGTACTCCCATTGTATCTTGGAAGTAATTAATTTCCTTTTGATTTTACAGGGTAATAGGTGGAAAGGACTTTCCTTGTCTCACATGAGACTTTGGACTTGGACTTTTGAGTTAATACTGGAATAAGTTACGACTTTGGAGGACTGTTGGAAATGCCTGATTATGTTTTGAAACATGAGAAGAACATGAAATTTGGATGGGCAGGGGCAGAATGATACGGTTTGGCTCTGTATCCCCAACAAAATCTCACCTCAAGTTGTAATCTTCATGTGTCAGGGGAGGGGCATGGTGGGAGGTATCTGAATCGTGTTGTAGGGGGTACTTCCCTCTTGCTGGTCTCATAATATAGTGAGTTCTCATGAGATCTGATTGTTTAAAAGTGTGTGGCATTTTATTTTCTCTCTCTTGTGCCTCTATGTAAGACATACCACTTCACCTTCTGCCATGATTGTAAGTTTCCTGAGGCCTCCCCAGCTATGTGGAACTGTGAATCAATTAAACCTCTTTCCTTTATAAATTACCCAGAATCATGTAGTTCTTTATAACAGTGTAAAAATGGACTCAAGCAATATGCGTTTGTGAGATTTCAAGGGCTGGGTTTTGGGGGATAAAATTAACTCAGACCCTCTGAATCAAGCACAGGCATACAAAGGCCTAAGCAGCTGAACAAAATGTTTGTGTTTTGTAAAGACAATTGCTACAAAGCAAGATTACAGAAGCACAACGCACAGAATTTGTAGGCAAGTCAATTTTATAATCTTATATTTTGGCGCTTTTTTTGTGGCTATGTTACTTAGAAAGGGTTTTAATGGTTAAGAAGTACCTGCCCACCTCCATTCACATCTGACCTTGAATGTTTAATTGGCTATAAGCTTTCCACTCTAAGTCCTGAAACTGACCCAACAAACATAGAAATTGACCCTTCTTGTCTTGAAACTTGTTTTATCTGAGTTCCCTCCTCAGGAAAGATTCTTTCAAAAAGTCACAAATGACTGAAAGTCATCAGATCACTGCATCCAGACAATGAGATGTCAGACCCTCATTTTGTTTTCCTTTTCCTCCCTACTTCCTGTTTTCCAACACATTGTCACATTTCTTCCCTGCTACATAAACCCCTAACTTAAGTTGGTCGGAGAGATGGGTTTGAGACTGATCTCTCACCTCTGTGGCTGCAGCACCTGATTAGAGGCTTCTTTCTTGTCAATACTGTCATCTCAGTCAGCAAGCAGGACCTAAACTGAACCCCTGGTGTTTTAGTAACAGTCCTTTGGCCATAGGGATCTCATGATGGACATGATAGATCTGAGGCAGGCAGCACGCCACCCTGACATCAATATGAGAAAAACTAAAAGCCTGGCTATTGATAGTGCCCTGGCATACCTTAACAAAAAAAGTGGGGAGGGGAATATAAACTAAAAAAAAGAATTCTAAGCCATGCAATAGACTGAATCAACACCCCTGTTGGCCAGCAAATCCAGGGGGAAAAAACCCCTTGAAAAACAAGTTCGGGCCATGAGTCAGACATGCCTCACTATACCTTCCCAACTTTTTGGAATTTAGGTGTAACCTCAATCACATTGACGTCACCGTCTGCGATGTTGATCATCACCTACAGAGGTCTGTCCTGCAGACTCTGACTCAACAATGGATGAATAAATGCACACTCACACCTGGTTCAGTGATTCATATGGGCTAGGGATGGTCATCAGCTGCTTTCAGAGGGCGAAATGCAGCCAATCAACCAAGACCCCCTGTTCCATCCTCACATTTATTCAGTAAAGATTTCATAACAGTAGTTCTAAGTTAACATGCTTGTGGATAATTAGCATGGTTAAAAGAGTGGTTTTACGAATGATGAAAGCTTTAAGTTCAGAGGCCCAGAGTAAACACTGTTAATGGGTAATTCCCCTTTGATCTCCCCCAAGAGGGACATCCAGCAGAAAGTTTACATGAGTAAATAGAGGAGAGACAAAGGGATGTGGGCTAAATAGACTGAACTGGAGGCCTTTTATCATCCCTATCTTTTCCTAACATAATGGACCAGCTATCTTCAGCCTGTCCCAATAAAACTTTTTGGCCTTCCAAAGGTTTGAGACCATAACCTATAACTTTCTGTAACATTTCCCTAATATTTTGCCAGTCACTCCAAGTGAATTCCAACACTTAGGCACAACTAATCAGCATTAACAGTAAAATCAGATAATAAGAATGACAAAACATACTCTGTAATAGTAAAATACCAAGTTATAAACAGGATCTAAAGACATGTTAGGCAAGGGTTAAGTCACTCCTACACTTAAAGAGTAAACTATGTTCTAACTGCCACAAGGTTCTTCTTCCAAATAAGAACTGGCCTTGAGATAAGCTGACTGACTCCTAGCCCCTACTCCACCAGCTATAACTACAGCTTTAGTTAGACAAGAGACCAATTTCAGTAACTTTCTCCCTATAAGAGACCACCAACCACGGGCCAGGTCTGACTAGTTTCTAGAAAACACACGCTTGCCTACCTTTATGTCCTAAAAAAACCTTTTGACTTAAAGGCCTAATTTTAATACATTTAAATGTTAAGTCTTTACCTCAAAATAAACATGGGTCACACATGTATGTTTGTTCAATATACACTTGTCAGGATCATCTTCGTAAACATGTTATCTATATATAAGGCTGAGGTTACCTATGTACCAGATGATTCTCACAACATAACCCAGGCTATGCAGGCCTTCGACACTCATATTCCTACTCTATATGCTCTCTCAACACCCTGGGACAGCATGATTTATTCAACTTCCGAATACATGGAAGACTCTCATATACAATGTAATTGTCATTCTGCTCACTGTTTGCTTTTGTTGCTATGGATTTTATTGCTGTTGTACAGTTTACACGGAAATGCAGGACAAGCTTTCTCAAAAACCACTAGGTCCTTGCACCATAATGCTTCAACAGACTCCACTATAAGTCCAGGAATTCAAGAATTTTTCCGAGTCCAGGTCAACATATTTTATTCCAATACCACTTTACTATGCCCTTTCTCAGCGGGAAACAGCCAGATTGACTACATTGCCTACTTTCCATAAAAAATGTAATGGAATTTGACATGGGGACTTATAAATGAGCAGCTTTGAGATATTGGTGAGAAATCACAAGCCTGTTGAGGTTGGCCCTGTAAGAGGCACCATGCCAGGCTAATTTTTGTATTTTTAGTAGAGATGGGGTTTCCACATGTTGGACAGGATGGTCTCTATCTCTTGGCCTCATGATCTGGCTGCTTCAGCCTCCCAAAGGGCTGAGATTACAGGCAAAAGCCACCATGCCTGGGCAGTACTTACTATTTTCCAAAGCTAGTCAATACCTGTGCTATGGTTTGGATGTTTGTCTGTGTCTCAATGATTGGCTTTCTGTGTAGTGAGCAGCAGGACCTAGGCAGAATCCCTGGTGTTTCAGTAACACCTTTAGCTCAAAATAATTATCATGGCATATTTGGGGTGGCATGTCATGACTCCCTCATAATCTTGCATGTTACGATGAACAAATCAACAAGATCGCAGCACCTTAAAGAGATGCACGTTTCCCGTGTTTGAAACTGCTCCAAGTAGCCTTTTGACTCCTGCAGCAGGGATTGCTTGTCACCGCCCCAACTCACACCCACTTTCCCAGTGCCCAGGCATTGGATTCCAATATTGGCTCGACCCAGAGGAAGCAGAATTCCTTGTAGGGTAGCTATGTTAGTCCATTTTCACACTGCTATAAAGAACTAACCAAGATTGGGTAATTTATAAAGAGGTTTAATTGACTCACAGTTCCACATAGCGGGGGAGGGCTCAGGAAATTTACAATTATTGTGGAAGATGAAGGGGAAGTGAGGCACATCTTACATGGTGGCAGGAGAGAGACAATGACAGCAAGGTGGAAAGTGCCACACTTTAAAACTATCAGCTCTCAAGAGAACTTATTCACTACACAACAACAGTAGGGGGAAAACTGCCTCCATGATTCAATCACCTCCCAACGGGCCCCTCCTCTGACGTATGAGGATTACAATTCAAGATGAGATTTGGGTGACACAGAGCCCAGCCACATCATTCTGCAACTGACCCTCCCAAATTTCATGTTCTTTTCACATTTCAAAACCAATCATGACCTTCCAACAGTCCCCAAAGTCTTACCTCATTCCAGCATTAATTCAAAAGTCCAAGTCCAATCTCTCATCTAAGACAAGGCAACTTCCGTCCACTTATGACTCTGTAAAATAAAAAACAAGTTAGTTACTTCCAAAAAACAATGGGAGTATAGGCATTTGGTAAATGCTCCCATGCCCAATGGGCGAAATTGGCCAAAATAAATGGGCTACAGGCCTCATGGAAGTCAAAAACCCAACAGGGCAGTCATTAAATCTTAAAGCTCCAAAATAATATATTTTGACTCCATGTTTCACATCCAGGGCACACTAATGCAAGGGGTGGGCTCCCAAGGCATTGGGCAGCCTCTGTGGCTCTGCAGGGTATGGCTCCTGATCTAGGTTCTGGAGGATGGTGGCCCTCTCCTCACAGCTCCACTAGGCAGTGCCACAGTAGGAACTCTATGTGGGTTCTCCGACCCCATTCCTTTCCACACTGTCCTAGGAGAGTTTCTCCACGAGGTCTGTGAATTTTCCACGTTTTTATGCTTTGCTTCCTTTTTAAATATAAGTTTCCATTTCAGACCAATCTCTTTGTGAATGCATATAAGCTGCACTTTTAGAAAGAGCCAGGTTACATCTTGAATGTTTTGCTACCTAGAAATTTGTTCTGCCAGATACCCTAAATCATCTCTCTCAAATTCAAAGTTTCACAGATCCCTGGGGCAGGGGCAAAATGCCACCAGTCTCTGCTGAAGAACATCAAGGAACTGAACCTTTACTGCAGTTCGCAAGTTTTACTCATGTCGGTGTGAAACCTCCTCAGCCTGGACTTCATTGTCCATATCACTTTCAGCATTTTGGACACAACCATTCAACAGATTTCTAAGAAGTTCCGAACTTTTTCATATCTTCCTGTCTTCTGAGTCCTCCAAAATGATTCAGCCTCTGCCCATTACGCAGTTCCAAAGTTGCTTCCACATTTTTAGGTATCTTTACAACAGTGCCTCACTGTCCTAGTACCAATTTTCTGTTTTAGTCTTTTTTCACACTGCTATAAAGAACTATCTGAGACTGGCTATTTATTTATTTATATTTATTTATGTATTTGAGACACAGTCTTGCTCTGTCGCCCAGGCTGGAGTGCAGTGGCACAATCTCGGCTCACTGCATCCTCTGCCTGCCATGTTCAAGCAGTTCTCCTGCCTCAGTCTCCCAAGTAGCTGGGACTACAGGCACACGCCATCACGCCTGGCTAATTTTTTGCACTTTTAGTAGAGATGGGGTTTCACCATGCTGGCCAGGCTGGTCTCAAACTCCTGACTTCATGACCCCCGCCCTCGCACCTCAGCCTCCCAAAGTGCTGGGATTACAAGTGTAAGCCACCACTCCCAGCTGAGAATGGTAATTTATAAAGAAAAGAGGTTTAATTGACTCACAGCTTCACATGGCTGGGGAGGCCTTAGGAAACTTAAAATCATGAGAAGGCAAAGGGGAAGCAGGGCATGTCCTACATGGCAGCAGTGGAGAGTGAAAAATGAGGGGAAACCATCAGCTCTCATGAGAACTCACCATCATGAGAACAGCATGGCGGTGTTCGCATGCGGGAAACTGCCCTCCACAATCCAATCACTTCCCAGCAGCCCCGCCTATGGCACGTGGGGATTATAATTCAAGATGAGATTTGAGTGTGGACAGAGCCAAGAGCCGAACCACATCAGTAGCTGATTCCACGGGTTGAGGCAAGAAAATTCATGAAGGCTTTGAAATCGCGTTGTCCTGGAGAACAGGAGTTTTCCATGCAAATGTAAGGGACAACACAGAAAAGACAAAGGAACCACTCTACAGTGCCCACTGGCCACGATGTGGCAATCTGAACATCAAACTTTTTACTTTAGCAAGACTTTGAAAGACAGCATGTTAATAATGAGCTTAAAAGAAAAAAATGTAATATAAACATACTTAAAGCCAACTTGGGCAAGGGGTTAATATAATTAAATAGGTTTTATGTTGATTGATTTTATCAGTAGGGAAATATGTTAGCCTGAATAATAACTGCCAAATACATCAGTTTCTAATCCCTGGAACTTGTGAATGGTACTTTATATGGCGAAGCCTTCACAGTATGATTACGTTACGAATTTTGTGTCCAGGAGATTATCCTGGATCATGCCGATGGAACCTAAATGCCATCACATGTATTCTTATAACAAAGAACCAGGCGGGGAGATTTGAGATAGACGATGAGGAAAAGGCAGTGTAATCACAGAGGCAGAGATTAGAGTGATGTGGCCACAATGCGAGGAATGGCAGCAGCCACCACAGGCTGGAAGAGGCAAGGGATGGGTTCTTCCTGAGAACATCCAGGTAAAGGGCAGCCCTGCTGACACCGGGACTTCGGCCCAGTGAAGCAGATTGAAGACCGCTGATCTCCAGAGCTGTGAGGGGAAAAAATGTATGTTTTTTCAAGCTACCAATAGTTCGTATGGTAATTTATTATAGTAGTCACAAGAAGGTAATTCAAGAAGTATTAATACGAAATAGATGTTTTGTTACTACCACTGGTGTCTGTGTATAAAGTATACAACTTTTTCTGTGTAAGTACAAGGGAGGGGGTAACAATATTAGGAGCTAATGTTAAATGTACCGAATAATAGCTGATAAAACAAGAATGTGAGGCCAGGAAGAGTGGCTATTTTTGTAATCCCAGCACTTTGGGAGGCCAAGGCAGGAGGGTCACTCGAGCCCAGATGGGCAACATGGCAAGACCTCATCTATACAAAAAATAAAAATAATAATAAAATTAGCTAGGCATGGTGGCATGTGCCTCTAGCCCCAGCTACTCAGGAGGCTGAGGTGGGGATATTGCTTGAGCCCAGGAAGTCAAGGCTTTAGAGAGCCATAATCACACCACTGAATTCCAGCCTGTATGACAGAGACAAACCTTGTCTTAAAAAAAAAAGAAACACCAAAAAAAAAAAAAAAGTGAACCAAGAGGAGTACAAGGGTTTAGGAGTATGTTCAACAGGGATGAATAAACCAAGTCCTTATAAAAGGAGAGCCTACGAACCAGACTCGGCAGTCCTGACAAAGATTCTCCCCCTGACCAAACTAGCCAGGCTCTTCTGAGCCCTCTTCCCAACTAGACCTCAACCCTGACCTGTAACGACTTGAACAAAACACTTACACAGTTTCTAGAGCTCAAGTCTACACCCCTAGGATAACCCCAGCCTCCTTAAAGTTCTGTCTGAAAAACACTCAAGGCTACCAAAAGAATTTACTGTTTGTTCCAGCTGACACCTGGAGATAGGGGCCTGTCTCCCAGCCTCTGTGGGAAGCTACGAGCCTAACTTCAGTAAACACCAGTTCTCAAACCCAGCTCGGCTTCACACGGACCAACTCCTCCTTCTTTTTTTCAGACAGGACTTTTGGTCTTTCTCCCAGGCTAAAGTACAGTGGTGCGAACTCAGTTCACTGCAACCTCCACCTTCCTGGTTCAAGCAATTCTCCTGCCTCGGCCTCCCGAGTAGCTGGGATTACAGGTGCCTGCCACCACGCCCAGCTAATTTTTGTATTTTTTAGTAGAGACGGGGTTTCACAAGGTTGGCCAAGCTGGTCTCGAACTCCTGACCTCGTGACCTGCTGGCCTTGCCCTCCCAAAGTGCTGGAATTACAGGCATGAGCCACCATGCCCAGCCCAAATCCTTCTTCATTTTGTAATTTTTCACTTCTCTACTCTATGGAGCCCCTGCTCACTCCCCTCCCTAGTCCTGTATTAACCCTTTTAATTGGCCAGTCGCCTTTGTACAAAGAGAAGTTATGTTCAGTTCACACTCTACTCTTTCCCTATTGCAATAATATGTTACTAATTAAAATGTGTGCTGACCCTGGCACTGTGGTGCAAGCTCATGGTTCCAGCTACTCAGGGGGCTAAGGTGGGAAGATCATTTGAGCCTAGGAGTTCAAGATGATCCAAGGAAACATAGCAATACACACTTCCCATCCCCATCTCTATATTAAATAAACAAATAAATAAATATTAAGTGGTTTCCAGCTTTTTGTTTTTTGAGACGAGTTTTGCTCTCGTTGCCCAGGCTGGAGTGCAATGGTGCAATCTCGCAATCTCAGCTCACTGCAACCTCAGCCTCTTGGGTTCAAATGACTCTCCTGCCTCAGCACACCCAGATAAGTTTGTGTTTTTAGCAGTGACAGGGTTTCT
This sequence comes from Callimico goeldii, assembly GCA_963573925.1. NCBI lineage: Eukaryota > Metazoa > Chordata > Mammalia > Primates > Cebidae > Callimico > Callimico goeldii. The sequence goes on along the minus strand of CAUYOR010047416.1, from coordinate 52,039 downwards.
CCATGTTGGTCAGGCCTGTCTTGAACTCACGACCTCAGGTGATCCAATCGCCTCAGCCTCCCAAAGTGCTAGGATTACAGGCATGAGCCACGGTGCCCGACCAGCTTTGTCTATCTTTGAAACCCCCACCCCTCCTGGGAATCACATCTTCCAAGGCCCTTAGTGATTATTACAAGATACTCAGGAGAGTTCCAGGGCTTTTAACACTGCTAACAGATCAGGTGTCCACATCATATCGACCAGGCTTTGAGCTACACCATGCTGACCTAGCGAGATGCCAAATTAGGGAGAAACAATATGTTATATAAACAACAAGAACAAAAACTGCTATGAAAAACTCAAGCCTTATTGAAGCGTCTGGTGGAGATTATTTAAGAAAAGGGAGCAATGGGGTAGCTACAAGTCACCTGGAACCACACACCTGTCAGGATCCAACATGAGCTACCCCAGGGCCATGGCCGCTGGCAGGGCACTGTTTCTACTTTAAAAGGTCTCGTAAGATTTACAGAATTATGAAGCGTAGAAGGAGTAAAATTCCTGAGACCTGACAGAGGCTAACCCTAAGAAAAAGTGGGGCTAACAGGAAGACGAGAGAAGTGTAAGGTAACGGATGTGCTTCGGTCAAGGACAGGCCGAGGTGGGATCCAGAGTGACTCAGCGAGTTTAGGGTGCGGGCGTGTAACTGCACCTGTTATCACAGCTATGCAGTCATAGCACAGGAAGGCCGGCACCTGGCTCTCAGCCGCTGTTGTCGGTAACAGGTGTAATCCCCTGCGGACACCGTACGAGCTCGCTCGCACTCATGCCCCAAGAGAGAGAAAGAGTCAGAGTGGTCCGTCTTTGCAGACGGATGGGAGACGCAAGGCCCAGAGAGAGAAAGAGTTAAGCTGCTGACCCTGACGGGAGAGCCGGCCATGCAGCTGTGTGTGGGAGCCGCGGGACTGAGCAGCTGAGATGGGAAGCTACTGTGAGTGAGCCGCTGAATAAAACTACCTTTCAGCTGCTCATGGCCCCCCCGGGAGTACCTTCAGCTGTCTGCTCATGCACTCCTTCCTTCAGACCTGAGTGAGCTCGAACCTGACCAAGCACAGCACTTGGTGTAGTCGTGAACCTGACGAGAAAGGAAAGGATGATCAGTCCATAGCATTGCAGCTGCTAGAAGCTGTACTTGGGTCTGTGACACCGATAAACTTGGTAGCCCAATAAGATGGGATCTTTCCCTGTTGGTGTCAGAGTCAATACGTGTAACTGCAAGTGTCAAGCAGAGCAAGCGTTATCCGATGGCCAAAGAGCAGAGAATCAAAAGCATGACTTGCAAATTAACTTCTCAACTAGTGAAGGGTGAGGGGGTTAAAATACAGGGAGGGTTTCACTAATGAAGGGTTAGACATTAAAAGCAACGGGGGAACAGTCCTGTCTTTTCTGGAAACAGGCAGTGACCTTCTCAGAACTGAGTGTCCTTTATGGTTTCTTCTGGTCATTGTCATGGCATTTCTCAACTACCATGTCTCTGGTGAGCGTGTCATTTCCCATGGAAATTAGGTTATAATGAAGGTTGAGGTCTTTTTGAGGTTTTTATTTGACTATCTCGGTTCTAACCAGTCTCAGCTGGTCTGTTCACAAAGGGAACTCTTCATCTCAAGCGTCTTGTTTCTTAAATATAAGCAGAGTTAGGGAAAGGTAGAAATTCAGCTATGACACGTACGCATGACACCAGGTAACAACACAGGCTTGGCTGTGGAATGGTAAAACTGTGTGTCTTTTCTGTGTGCAAAGGGAGTTAAAGTATTTAACTACAAATGAATACATCTGGCTTTGGATTCTAATGAAATATTTAGAGGTGTGTATACATTTGGGGAACTGTAATTTGTTAAATTCATATGCATATATTTAGAGGATCATTGGTTTTCTAAGATCAGTGAAATGGCATGAAATAGCATGTGTGGGGCCTCATTAAATACAGATCATCACCAGTGATAAACTCTAGGTGGTATAAGATGTGATACACAACTCTACTTCCTTCCGAGAAAGAGAGGCCAGGTAGAAGGGAGATTCCAGAGCCCTGTGGGGAATAGATGGAGATGGGAGGCTTGTCCATTCTCAGCACCGTGACAAGCAATGGGTCTCGTGGCTGCGTGAAGAGAGTCTCAGAACCAGAATCAGACTTCCCTGGGTGGGCAGGAGGAGTGGAACACGTGTTTTATTTCTCTTTCAAGGCAAAGCAAGTGGGGAGAGATTCACAGGTCCCAGGTGCTGTCCCTCCTTCTTGCCACTGACTTTCATCTCCTCTCGGCAACTTCTCAGAGATGTGTTCTTTCCAGGGCAGGAAAAGGAAAAGCACCACTCAGTGTCCACAGGGCAAGCGGTGGAGTGGGGAAGGGGCCAGGGGTTCTGGGCAGCGCTGAGCGAGCGGGGGGCAGCGATGACACCAGAGAACCTGCCTAACTCTGTGCTTGGTAGCAGCGAGCTCAGCCTCTGACAATGCCCTTTTATCTCTCTGGGTTTGGCTGTAATGCCTGGAACAGAGGTGATTCCTGTCCACCCGCAGCCCGTTAATAGGGGCAATTAGGACAGTCTGCATCGCTCTCACAAAGGGGTGGTCTAACCCAACATATGTATCGTCCACCTTTGGCGTAGGTCTCAGGCTGCTCTGAAGCGCTAAAGAAGAGCACCGCTTCTCACAGTCCTCCCCCGCTTTTCCATGTGGGTGTCACCTGTGTACAGTGAGTGCCGGGGCCGGCAGACAAGCAGGTTAATCATTAGTAGCATTTCCCTGTGCATTTATAATGGAGATCGATTGTACAATATGAAGACTATACGTCATAATAATGTAGTTTGAAAATTGCTAAAAGTAGATTTTTCAATGTTCTCACCACAAAGAATGACACGTGCGTGAGGTAAAGGATATGTTAATTAGTTCAATTTAGTTTTTTTTCACAATATCTACATATATTAATCCATTGTACTCTGAGAGACTTTCTCACATGGGGCTTCACCTGTCACTGTGGACTTCCAGCTTGAGGGTTTCCTGGGGGGAGGGGCTCCCTCTTCTACATTCGGGTAAGACTGATCCGGGCCAGCAGTGCTCCATAAGGTGGACACAGCAGAGGCACACAGGGATGGCCCTGGACCTTGGAAGCAGAGGGTATCAGTCCTTGGCCCAGGCCCCTCACCACTGTCTGGGGCAGACTCCTCACCCGGCCAGGCGACTGCACCTGCAGCTGCATTAGGCCTCCTTTCCTGGCAGCTTGTGCAGAGCAAACAAGAGAAAAAGAAAAGCAATCCTCTCTGTATGTATGTGATAGCTGCATTCTTGGAAAATTCAGTCCAAAAGTTATGCTACCAAATGTTTTGCGTTCACATGTAAAACTGATTTAGGTTCTAAGCCCCAATAATTATAACTTCTGTCCATGCAGACACTCTACAGTCATCAGAGATTGGGACAATCTTCCGTGTTCAGGACCATCCCCAATGTTACAAGATGTCCAGCAACCCTATTTCCTGCCCATGAAATGGCATGAACCACCACTGCCATGAAGAATAACTGTAACCATTCTAAAACACCTCCGTAAGACACCAAAACACTTCCCAGGAAATTTCACCATCCTGTTGAGAATGACTAACCGATCATTAAAGGGTTTAGTTAATGAAAAGATCAGTATTGGCAGAAACAAAAAAGAACGCACCCATCAGCTCTGATTGGTGGATGGGATGGGAGTTAATATCCACAGATCTCCAAAAGAACATGTCAATAATTGTATAATCATGTCTTGGCGTATCTGTCACATGGGTTAGATTATGTTGCAGTAGAAACCTCCACACCCCAAGTTCCAGCGGCCAAACAATTTCTCCCCCCACGCTCCATGTCTGGCAAGCATTGAAAGAAGCACTCTACTCATCCTCTGCCTGGTAGGAAGAGGATGAGGTGAACCTCCTAGACTAGCTCCTAAAGCTTCCCCTGCAAAGTGACAAATTGTCACTTCTTGCAAAGCTGGTGTCAAAGTCATTCTGCGACACACAGAGGGTGCGGAAGTGCAATCCAACATGCACCCAGGAAGGGAAAGAAAGAAACACGCGGTGACTCGCTGCAATGACTGCTCTTATGGATTCAAACTCAGGGCCCACTCACTGACGGCAGCATGAGCATATTGCTGGGCTTCTGCAAATCTCTTTCCTCATCAATAATACTAAAAAATTCATAGAAGTTTTTGCTCATCGGTCACTTATTGTGTGTACTAAACATTTGATATTTCACTGGCTTGACAGAAAAGTTACAAGGTAAATGAGGAAAATCATATATTTTAGTGGTAATATTATGAAAACTCAACAAGATAATGTATGCAAACAATACTTTGTGCTTTAATAATTGCAACTGAGTTCAGCTCTGTGAAAGGTATAGTAAGGGGTGGGGAAGAACAGGCCAGGAGGCTCGAGAGAAGTCAAAGATGAAGACGTAACCTCCAGGAAGGATATGGGCATTTGGGAAGGTAAGACACGAGCGTAGAAAAGTGTAAGATATTCTTGCTGTGGCAACTCTGAGGAAGAATAAAAACAGGTTTTGAGGAAGCAGAAAAGGAAGAATAGGGGACACCAAGCTAGTGTGAAGAATAAGCTGAGGTATAAAGACAGATTGAGATTCCAGGGTCTAGGGGGATGGATCCCACGTCATGTGCTGCTCAGGGCGTGGAGAAGTTCCAGTGTTTCTCAGTTATGCTCTGCTGTCTTCAGTTATCCTCCAATGGATCTGGGTTTTCCACATTCGTGTAATCAACTCCAGCTGACACCAGCATTAACACTTGTCCAATCCAATCCTCTCTTTTTCAGGTAAGAAATCTGAGTCTCAGCAAAAATACAAAATTTGGCGAAAGTTGAATGGCAATAGATCTGGGTTTCTCCTAATTGTCTCTAATGCCTGTTGCCCCCACCCCACCCCCACCAACTGCCACCCCTGGCCACTGTCCCATCTCCCCAGTCCTGAGAAGAATACCCCGGACTTTGCTCTTGCATCCAAGCAGGATCTGGGAGAATACATTAATATATCCAGAGGTTCACTGACCCTTCCTGGGGAAGATTATACTCTCCTGCCTCATTGATGTCAGACGTGGTTCAATGACTTGCTCCAGTCAGTGCAACGGTGAGCAGAAGTGCTGTGTGTCCCTTTGCAGCAGAAGCTTCAAGGAACAGTGTGTGGTTTGCTATGCTCCCTTTCACTCCACATGGCAACTAGTGATTCTTCAGTGTCTTCTCCATCAGTTGGGTTCCAGGTTAGATGACAGAGAGCAGAAATGCAGCTTACCAAGATGACATAAACAAGAAATAAATATTTAATGTTTTAGTTTCTGACACCTTGGGGTCACTTGTGACGGCAGCATTACCTAGCCTATCTCATCTGATATATATGACACAGCTATCGTCTCTCGCTTGCTATCAGCACTGCTGGCTAAAGACTGAAGGTTCTATGCTGAAGCATGTACCTTACACAAAAGTAAAAGGTATGCTTCCACCCTCTAAATCCTCAAGATATGGGACACAGACCAGGAGTGGAAACAGCTGAAACACAAAGGCAGAATACAACTGAACAGTGCATTCATCGACGTGGGCATGCTCAAACGGCCTCATCCTCTGGGCTGTTCATGGGTGATTTTCTTCAGAAGGGCCTTTTGAGAAAGGTTGGAAGAGTGAAGGATGGCACATTCAATTTTCTCCTTCTAAAGAAAATGGCAGGAAGGAAGAGGAGCCTGGCACGGTCAAAGCTGTTCCTTAATCACTATGCTCCCAGGCGAGGAGTTTTCCTGCTACCTGCCCTTCGTAACACGTGGATAGACACAGGTCCAAGAGATGATGGGATGTGAGGGTGTTAAGTCATCCAGACCCCAGCCTGAGATCACCCACCACTTTCCAAACCCCTGGCAGCCACCCAGGATTACAAGGCCTCTTGGAGCGTCTAAGGGTTCTTGCCATGTCGATAAGGGACAGATGGTGTTTGCCTCTCTTTCAAGGACAAACCTGCATCATGCAAAGGTGAAGGAGTAAATAAAGACTCTGCAAACATACTCAATCCCCATTTATGACACCCATTTATATAGCTGGCACCTGACCAATTCATCAAAATTCTGCCCTTCCTGGACATGTAAAATGGGTGCAAAATAACAGGGCAAAGCTCAAGCTCGAGCTCAGGAAAGAACCTGAATGGGAGAGAATCAGGCCGAGCAGGGAGTGGTGCCCACGGCAGAGCCCGTCCTACAGGAAGGTACCAGCTGTGCAGCTCCCCATCAATCACACTTCAGGTTCCTCACAGCTCCCCATCACACTTCAGCTTCCTCACGGCTCCCCACCTATCACACTTCAGGTTCCTCACAGCTCCCCATCAATCACACTTCAGGTTCCTCACGGCTCCCCACCAATCACACTTCAGGTTCCTCACGGCTCCCCATCAATCACACTTCAGGTTCCTCACGGCTCCCCACCTATCACACTTCAGGTTCCTCACAGCTCCCCACCAATCACACTTCAGGTTCCTCACGGCTCCCCACCTATCACACTTCAGGTTCCTCACAGCTCTCCATCACACTTCAGGTTCCTCACAGCTCCCCACCAATCACACTTCAGGTTCCTCACAGCTCCCCATCAATCACACTTCAGGTTCCTCACAGCTCCCCACCAATCACACTTCAGGTTCCTCACAGCTCCCCACCAATCACACTTCAGGTTCCTCACAGCTCTCCACCAATCACACTTCAGGTTCCTCACGGCTCCCCACCAATCACACTTCAGGTTCCTCACGGACCCATCAGTATCTGCTATGCTTCTCCTAAGAACTTGTGCGTAAGGGAAGTTTGAACGCTTACAATTTTCTTATGCAGATTCTAAAGTCAAAGTGCCTGAGAGCTGTGCTGCTACGATGCTCCCACCCGTCACTTCCATGGAGCTTGTAACCAGAAAGCGCTGACATGTTAGGGGTAGTCCAAACCTGAGGCTTGAAAAATGAGTGAGATTCAGATGGGGCTACAGGCCCCTGGTCTATGGAACTCCCACTTCCAGGAGCCTAGAGGGAAAAGGAAGAGGGGGTTGTTGTGTGTGGAGAAGCCACCAGACCAAGCATGAGGATCGCAAACCTGAGTCCCAGCTTTTTTTGGTTTAGCTCAAGAGATAGGAACTGAACAGCTACAACCTGGAGGACCAGGGATGAGGTCTCATGCTGAGGCCTATATTTGCTTAGACAGAAATGAGAGTGTCAAAAAATTATAACACATTTAGTTCGAAGATCTCAATTGGCTATAATTACAATTCTAATTTTATTTTATTTTATTGAGACAGAGTCTCACACTGTTGCCCAGGATGGAGTGCAGTGGAGCAATTATGGCTCACTGCAGCCTTGAACTCCTTGGGCTCAAGCAGTTCTCCCACCTCAGTGTCCTGAGTAGCTGAGACTGCAGGAGTGCACCACCACACCTGGTTAATTTTGTTGTTGTTGTTGTTGTAAAGACAAGTTCTTGCTATGTTGCCCAGGCTGGTCTCAAACTCCTGGCCTTAAGCAATTCTCCCCCTTCACCTTCCCAAAGTCCTAGAATTATAGGCATGAGTTGCTCTCTGCAACCTATTTGCAATTCTAAAATAGGCAGTACCTCATCCTATAAAATAGAATGAATGTTCCCATGAGCTGCACCAAGGGGATTGGCTTTGTTGATGAAAAGAGCTAAATTCTGTAAAATATTTGAAAACATTTATTCTGAGCCAAATATGAGGAATATAACCCATGACACACACCCAGGGGGTCAATGTACTTGGGCTACAACTTGGTCTTATATGTTTTAGGAATATATAAGACACCAATCAATACATGTGAGATGTACATTGCTTTAGTCCAGAAAGGTGGAACAGCTTGAAGTAGGTGGGGACAAGGGCTGGGGGAGAGGCATTCACAGATCATAGGTAGATTCAAAGATTTTCTGATTGGAAATTGGTTGAAAGAATTAAGTTATTATTTGAAGATCTGAAATCAATAAGAAGGCTTGTCTGGGTTAAGATAAGAGGTTATGAGCCAGGTGCAATGGCTCATGCCTGTAACCCCAGAACTTTAGGAGGCTGAGGCAGGCAGATCACAAGGTCAGGAGTTCAAGACCAACCTGGCCAACATGGTGAAACCCCATCTCTACTAAGGATACAAAACATTAGTTGGGCGTGGTGGTGGGCACCTATAATCCCAGCTACTCGGGAAGTTGACGCAGGAGAATCACTTGAACCTGGTAGGTGGAGGTTGCAGCGAGCCAAGATTGCACCACTGCACTCCAGCCTGGGCCACAGGGCAAGACTCCATCTCAAAAATAAAAAGTAAGGAGTTAAGAAGACCAAGGTTTTTATTATGCGGATGAAATCTCCATGTAGGAGATTCTTGACAGAATGTAGATTTTCCCTACAAAAAATAGCTTTACGGGCCATTTCAAAATATTCCAAAGAAATATATTTTGGGATAAAATAATTTTATTTCTTTCAGAGCCTGCTATCTGTTATGTTGGTATGTTATTGCTATGAAGAGCTACCTTGTCAGTCTTAGGGTCTCTGTTTTAATGTTAATGCTGGTGGGTTGTGCCTTAATTCCAAAGGGAGTATATTATAATGAGGCATGTCCAAACCCTGCTTCCTGTGATGGCCTGAACTAGTTTTTTGTGTTAACTTTGGAATGCCTTTGTCCAAGAGGAGGGGTCCATTCAGTTGGTTGGGGGCTTAGAATTTTATTTTTGGCTTACAGCTTTATAAACAGAAAACGGCTCAGGAAAGCAGAAGAGAGAACTGAAAGAGCATTGGCCATTTCAAAGTTACTTTCCTTGTAAAGGTTAAAGCAAAGGGTACTTTCTTATCATGTTAGTTAAACGTGACCTCTTTGAGGATCTGGCTATTGTCTCTCTCTCGATTTCTTGGCAAGTCAGATAAACCGCTCAGTTTGAGCTTGGTTTGTAGACGTTCAGCATAAACTACTCCACTTTGGCTTGGAGATTAGTCTAAAGCAGTGGCCTCCTATAAATTTTATTTAATGGGAATTAAATAAACTTCAGTATCTCTGTCAACCCCAGGGCCTAGATGGCAGCAGGACCTCACACTGAGCAAGGCAGGGCATCAATAAAGGGTATGCACACTGGCTAGGCTTCTTCCGGTTAAAGAAGGGCCTGGGGCAAAGGTTTCTGTTGGGTCCTGAAAGTGAAAGAGAGGTATAGAATAGATAAAATTTCCTGAACAATCTGCACTCCCTCTTATCTTACAGTAATTAATTTATTGGTGTGACGTGTTTAGAAGGATAAAAATGGCTCCAAGACATATCCTTGGCATAGCTGATTTACACAGGAGTTATTGAGAATTCGTTGTCTGGAGGCATAGCTGTATCAGCCCTCACTATGAATTAAATTATCTGTAGATCTTTAAACGTATATCCATGTCCAGTTTATCCTCCGAGATTCTGATCTAAGCTGCCAGGAGAGGGGCCTTATCAACTTTATTTAAGATGGGCCTGGAAAGGTGAATGCATCGGTAAAATAGCAGTTGTCTAGGAAGTGCTCAGAAGCATGCCCAGCATTCTGTGGTCCACCAGGGATCCCTGAAGGTGACTCTCCTCTTCCAGGACAGTCATTATCCTTGCAACCTGCTGAGAAATGGCTCATCAGGGCAACCAAGATCCATGCCCTGCACCCCACCCAACTCAGAGAGATGGAAACTCTGGACTGTCACAGCCGAAAACACAGGGCTTCCTCTCCCCACTGCTCCCAAAGGACAAACTTCTGTCAACCTACATTGACAGAGAAGGGGACTCTAACAAAAATGATGCTTATTTAGGAATAGATATTGCAATGGGAGTATATGTGCCACGGGAAACTATGCGTGTATTCAGAGAGGTAAAGAAAGACAATGGTTTTTAAAGGAAAAATAAGTACTATGTAATTGGTTTGAGAAAACTATCCTTGACTACAAGAATCGAATAATAAAGGTGCTGCCAGTCTGTGGTTGGACAGGCAGTTGCTGGGCAGAGCCTTGGAGAATTACACTTTTGTGTAAGGCTGTGACGGCCTTTGTGCGAGGTTATGGTTTTTGCAGGGCCTTTTGTGATGGTTCTTGCTATCAGGCGTTTGTGCATTAGAACCCTCTGTTGATGGCCTTTTCTGACTCTTTTTGTCAGAGCTTTTAACACAAGCGGCTTGTTTTGATTTTGATAACTTTCATACTTTCTGGAGCAGGAAGTCAGTGTGTCTCATCCTACCCCCAGCTTCTTTCTACTGAGGACAGTAAATTCCAGGTGGGGATGGCTGACAGGTGAAGACTCCCTTCTTCCTCACAGCTCCTAGTCATGGGATAGAGGCTGTACCTTGAGAATACTGCACATACTGCAAATACTGAGGCCCCAGTCACCATTGGCCTAGTTTATTGGCAGCAGTTCCATGCCAATAAAAGCCAACCTGAGAAATTCTAGGGCTTCTGCACACCATTCTACTAAGTGCAGAAAGTAGAGGCGTCACTCAGGAGAAGCACGCCATTGCCTTCAGAGCCATGGCTCAGAGATTTTACCCAGGGGCAGAAGCAGGCTATAGAAGACAGAGCTCCAATTTTCTACTCAAAGGAACAGACTTCATTTATAACTGGGTGTGAAGTTCAAGTCTAAGAGTCCTCTCAATATAGGAGAGAATAAAGCAGTGGAGGTTGTGGTGAAAGGAAATTGGAAAGCAATCATTAGATTCATTGAAGACTGCTATGGACTGAATGCTTGTGTTCCCCCAAAATTCCTCTGTTGAAATTCTAACCCCTAATGTTAGGAGACGGGACCTTTGGGCTTTGGGGGGTCATTAGGTCATGAGGATGGAGCCCTCATAAACGGGATTAGTGACCTTATAAAAGGGACCCCAGAGGGCTCTCTCACCTACTTTCCACCATGTGAAGATACAATGAGAAGTCAATAGTCTGTAACCCAAAGAGGGCCCTCGCAGACCCTGACCATGCTGGTATTCTGGTCTTGGACTTTCAGTGTCCAGAGCTGTGATCAACAAATTTCTTTTGTCTATAAGCCACCTAGTTTATGATCTTTTGTTATAGCACACGAAGCTGACTAAGACAGAAATACAGGCTAACTGAAGGCCAGCTAGTTTGCCAGAGAGAAACAAGAGACAAGACAGCTACAAAGAGCTTCTGGAGTCAGAACATATTTCAATGACTTTGGTAACCGTCCCTTCAAAGGAGGCTGAATTTGATTAGTTAAGTCTATAAGGCATTGTATACCCAGAGTATTGTTTAAAACAGCTGAGTAATCAGCCTCCAATGAGGGAGCTTAACAGATTAATAAAGTCAGGAATAGACAGTCAAAAAGAAATATACGAAAACCAGTATCATCCCACAATGACTGTGGGATACCAAAGGTTGCGTCCTGTGAGGACCAACATTACAGGCTTTCCCCTGCAGGGGGTGGGGAAGAATGAGAGTGGTGGCGGGAGAATAGACTTCATGAAAATAATCCAGCTAATCACTACACAAGTAAGCAGGCATATAACAATAAAAGCCCACCAGAGGTGGCAGACATGCCCAGAGTTTCTTCAATACGTGATCTAAAATGTCCAGTTACCAACAAAAGCTATGAGACATGCAAAGAATAGAAAATGTTTCAGACAATGTTTGGGTGGGAAATAAACATTTTTTCTGTCACCATTTTGCTATAGGATTTTGATGTTTATAGTTGAAAGAACGTACCCCACAGAGAAGCATAAATCTCTCACAACCAACAGGTCCTCAAGAAAGCAACCCTATTTTGACTGGCGTGGCTTTAGTTTTGCCTGGTTCCAGGCACACATGGAATTAATGGTACAGAGCTGTAGAGGCTCTCGGCCATGTCCTAAGGCACATTCTCCTCGGTCCTCTTCCACCTGGTACATCGGACAACCACTTCAAAAAGAAATTCGATGACTTCCTAGGAAGACAACTCTTTTCCCTGGGCTTTCCATGGTTCCTGCCTAGATCTTGAGTTCACTCACAGAATCCGGCTTCCTGTTATCGGATATCAAACACTGTTGGAGCCAACAGAGGGTGGGACGTGTCTGAAACAAGACTCATCAGTGATCTTCCTGACCTCGGAGCCATAAACCCGTTGCTGGCTGTCGCTGAAGGATTCAGGGAGCACTGGGAACAGCACTTTACCCAGAACTTTGAGATAGGTCAAGATAAGGAGGGCTATAAATCTAACCTGGGCTCAATTAGAGTCCTGGCACCTATGAGAACCGTTTGTGCTGCCAGCGCGGACACCCACAGAGGCTTTCTTCTTATCTCTGAGGTCCCTCCCTCCAACATGTATTTTCATGTTCCCTTCTCTGCTGCTTCACTTTTTCCTCCTTCTCCAATTCTTTTGGGTTTGTCTAGCTGCAGATGTTTTCTCTCCTCCTCAGCCGTTTATGCTGCCAGACCAACTTTCCTGTCTTTCTTCTGCCGTTCTCTCTGTCACATTCTCTCTGAATGTGTCATTAAATATATTTTTAACCAACTGAGAAAAAATTAAAAAGTATATCCCAGATGGCAGGTGAACGAAATCCCTGGTTCACGTTTTTTACCCTTGAGTTTGTTTTTGTGAGTGTTATGAAGACACACTCCCCTCCTCCTAAGGGAGAGCATCCTGAGGCCCTTTCCTGTTAACAGTCCCCTCCAATGGGGCAGCCATGGTCCCTATTGCTAAATGCAACTGTTTGAGTGAAGGGAGAGGACTGTAATCTGAGGCTTCTGAAATTCTACCCAAAGTGAAAGGGGCACAGATCAGCTGAAGGAAGGTCAGATGTGAGTACAGCGGGAACTGTTAAATTCCCACCCCGGGCTGCAGAGGCAGGTGGGCTCCTGGCCACTCTCTCTAAGTTGAATGGGAGGCACAAACCACCGCAACACTGAGGTTAGCACACGAGGGAGGTGACATTAAGCAACATCCTCTCCTTCTTCCCTAAACTGCAGCAGCCCCTGAGAACCTGCACAGCTCCATGAGCCTCCCCAGCCTTCATTCCTGCCGCAGGTCCCTAGTCCCTGTAAGAATTCTTGCTGGAGAAAAGCTGGCCCTGGCACACCTGAGATTCCCTTGTGTCGATGTGAAGAGGATCCAGCCCTACAGCATGTTACCGCAGAAATCAAAAGGAGAAGGAAACAGGATGGGGTGGCCTAGCAGGAGCACAAAAGCAGCAGAGGGAGGCAGGCCTGCTCCTCCACCCTATCCTAGACCAAGAAGGTTCCTCTTTTCTAAATGGGGAAGAAATTCATTTTGACACTCCCTTCCTCCTGTGTTTGAATAAATCAACTAGTTTATCTGCACTGTGTGGTGAAAGCCACCTGCCTGCCTGGAGAAAGAGCAGCTACTGCCCAGCACTCTGAGTTCTTAGAGGGTGGTCATCATCTCAACCCAAGCAGAGACATCCAGCAGCCCTCTGCTGCTTCCGGGCTAGGTCCTAACCAAGCCTAGACTTGCTCAGATTTCTCATGCTCCAACCCCAACCCTTTCTGCAAACACATGTGCCATTATTTCACATCATCCGTCAAAACTCCTCACATGGCCCAGCCTCCACTGCCAGCTGCATAATTTTAGTGCTTAAATAACCTTAGAGGTTACCTACTGAGTCTGCCAGACTTCCAGCAGATTGGAACACTGAGTGAACTGTCCCTGTGCATATAACCCCTTCTGGCAGGGGCAGGCCCAAAGACAACCCTCTCTGGATAGTGTGGTCAATGTTTTTAACACCTAAGCTCTCAAATGAACTAATGGTTACTAAGTACCTAGAATGAGGGTGACCGTATGTCCTAGATCACCCAAGCCAGCCCCAGGTTACACCTGCCCCTTTCACGCTCTGCTGTTCCAATGTAGACTGTGCCTCATGTATGGCCCCTGTACATATGGCCCTATGTCTACTGTATTATATTATGTTTTGAGTGAGACGGAGCCCTTCTTCTGAGGACTCTGGACTAACAAGAGGCGTGTCTACACCGGCCCATTCTTTGATAAGTCAAAAGAGCCATGAGGAGTTTGGCAGTGACAGGGATTAATTCAGACTGGGCTGGAGAGCTGCCTGTGGGTGAAGCCCAGCTCGTGTGGACCTTCGACCACCTGATCTGGTCCTTTGACAGGCTGGGAAGGGAGGAAACATGTACCAGGGGTAGCACAAGCAGAAGCAAGTCAGTGGACAGATATCTGGTGAAAATTTCCAATTCCAGGTCCTGAGAACACCAAGACAGGTGAGTCACAGGCCCTGGCTGTAGGAGCTCAAGACAGATTTGGGAAGAGTGAGGACTGGGAGCCAGAGCCACCTCTCCAGACTGAGACCACAGAGTTGGTTCAGAGCTTCAGAGAGCAGTGCCCAGCTGTAACCTCCCAGATCTCTCCTTGACTGCAGCCCTCATTAGTTATTTCATTTATTTGCTTATTTTTGAGATCAGTTCTCCCTCTGTCACCTAGGCTGAAATAGTGATGTGATCATAGCTCACTGCAGCCTCAAACTGCTGGGGTCAGGAGATCCTCCCATCAGCCTTGGGAGTAGTTAGGACTGCAGGTTCATGCCACCATGCCTGGCTATTTTTTTTTCTTTTTTTAGAGTCGGGTGAGCTATGATCACACCACTATTCAGCCTGGGTGACAGAGGGAGAACCTATTTTTTAAAATAAGTAAACAGCCAGGCGCAGTGGCTCACACCTGTTATCCCAGCACTTTTGGAGGCCAAAGCAGGTGGATCACGAGGCCAGGGAGACCAGTCTGGTCAACATGATGAAACCCCATCTCTACTAAAAATACAAAAATTAGCCAGGCATGATGGTGGTCTCCTGTAACTCCAGCTACTCCAGAGGCTGAGACAGGAGAATCATTTGAAACCAGAAGGCAGAGGTTGCAGTGAGCTGAGATCGGACCACTGCACTCCGGCCTGGGTGAAAGAGCGCAACTCCATCTCAGAAAATAAAAATAAAGTAGCCAGGTGCGGTGGTTCACACCTGTAATCCCAGCACTTTGGGAGGCTGAGGCGGGTGGATCACGAGGTCAAGAGATCGAGACCATCCTGGCCAACATGGTGAAACCCCGTCTCTACTAAAATACAAACATTAGCTGGGCATGGTGGCGCGTGCCTGTAGTCCCAGCTACTTGGGAGGCTGAGGCAGGAGAATTGCTTGAACCCAGGAGGCGGAGGTTGCAGTGAGCCGAGATTGCACCACTGCACTCCAGCCTGGCACCTGGTGACACAACAAGACTGTCTCAAAAAAAAAAAAAAGTAAATTAATAACATCTGTGAGCCATCACTCCTGGCCTGGTTATCTATTTTTCACTGCCCTGCAGCACCTGTGCATACCTGGATTCCTCACCTGGAAGACTCACCCGCAGCATTGGAGTTTGTGGTGTCCCTAACAAGGCTGCCACAGTGTTTGCACACTGAGCGATCCTGGAGAACATTTCTTAGCAAACCACTCACATCCATTTGCCAGCCAGTTTATGGTCTCCTGGTTCCCTCATCCCAGGGCACGAGCAGCGTGGGCTCAGGAATGGTGAGCAGACATGGGTAGAGAAATTTCTAAAGAGGCCGTGGAAAGGGAGAGGGAAAAGGCGCTAGGGAGGCCAAGGAAGGAGGTGAGCTCTGAGAACAGGGCGCCATCTTCAGATATCCAACATTGACCTCAAAAGACCAGCTGCACTGCAGACTTGAGCCAGCTCTCATACATGGCAGGCGATTCCGCGGACACAGAAGTACAGAGAGGGTTCCAGTCTGATGTATAAACACCCCCACCCTTCTATGTGCAGTTTTCCAGGCCCTTCTGCAAAGTGTCCATGAGGCTGACCACGCAGGTCTGAGGGTCAACACGGAGTGCGCACAGGGAAACTCAGGCCACAGGCTCTGCTCACTTTCTGGCAGCTGCTGCCCCCTGCTGACATAGCAAGACCTTGACAGTCCAAGAAGGCCATTTCCCCCTCTTTCTGCCAGGCAGAGTAAGAGCATCTACAGGTGGCTTGATTCCACACCCCATAAATACGTACAATTGCAATATGTCAATTTAGAAAGATGTTTAAAAGCTGGGAGTATAACCAGGCATGGTGGCTCATGCCTGTAACCCCAGCAATCTGGCAGGCTGAGGTATTGGATCATTTATGCCCAGGAGTTCAAGACCACCTGTGGACAACACAGGGAAACCCCATCTCCAAAATAATACAAAAATTGGCCGGGCGCGGTGGCTCAAGCCTGTAATCCCAGCACTTTGGGAGGCCGAGATGGGTGGATCACGAGGTCAAGAGATCGAGACCATCCTGGTCAACAAGGTGAAACCCCGTCTCTACTAAAAATACAAAAATTAGCTGGGCATGGTGGCACGTGCCTATAATCCCAGCTACTCTGGAGGCTGAAGTAGAATTGCCTGAACGCAGGAGACGGAGGTTGCGGTGAGCTGAGATCGCGCCATTGCACTCCAGCCTGGGTAACAAGAGCGAAACTCCGTCTCAAAAAAAAAAAAAATTATCCGGGCATGGTGGCACACACCTGTAGTCCCAGCTACGTGGTAAGCTGAGCTGGGAGGATCTCTTGAGCAGGAAAGGTCGAGTTTGCAGTGAGCAGAGGTTCAAGCCTGTAATCCCAGCATTTTGGGAGGTCAAGGTGGGAGGACTGCTTAAGTCCAAGAGTTCTGGACAACACTGCAATATGTCTCTGTAGAAAAAAAAATGTTACGTTAAAAATTAGCAGGGTGTGGTGGTGTGCATCTGTGGTCCTAGCTACAAGGGAGGCTGAGGCAGAAAGATTGCTTGCGCCCAGTAGTCCCAGGCTGCAATGAGTTATGACTGCACCACTGCACCCCAGTCTGGGCAACAGAGAAACAACTCTGTCTGATAATAAAATGAAAATTAAAAATATAAATTTTTAAAAGGCAGTGGGGTTGTCATGCCTGTCAAATATCACATCCAGACAAGTAGGGAAACACAACCCTTTTACAGTCTCCTTGTCTGTCACACCATGGGAGGAAGCCTCCGTGGGTTAGGCACCCTGGAGCTGCTGCAAAGACTCGCTGTAGCTCAGATGCTCCCATTTTATTGGTGATAAAACTGAAGCGTAATGAAATTTGAACATTCCCGTAGAGATGTGACCCTGGGATTGTGCATCACCAGGTCCTGACCTCCTACTTGCTGAATTGATAAAGCCACCTGATATAGGTGTGGGCTGAGACGGGGCAAGAAGCAAAAGCACATTTCCTGAGCATCTGTTGGTGCAGGGCGTGTCAGGTGTTGGGCAGATTAAGGCCCCAGCCCCACACTTGAGGAAGATGAAGATCAGAACAATTCATTGCCAATGAGGCAGCGTAACGTATAACACGACTTGGTACAGGAATGGAGGACAAGGCCCTATGGCCCTCACAGCTTGACCATCTCTTGCTCACCTTAAACAAAATTTCTTGACCTTCTTTGCTGGCAAAGAAAGCTGAGAAACAATATTCCCACTTCTCAGCTCTTCTTCCCAGCACAACTCCCTTGGAGATGACTGCCTCCCTTCCTCATCTCCTGTGAGCTCCAGGGCGCAAGTGTTTGGACTCGAGTCCAAGTGCCTAGTGGGAGCTGCGGCCGTTACCTTCTGGAACGCTGAGTGCCCCCACTGTGCCTCATCTTCTCACTGTGGAAAGGAAATCACAGCATTGTTGTGAAGATCATTAGGGGTTTTCCTGGCATGTGGAATGCATTGGGGGAGTAACCTGCTGTGACTAGGTGGGAGAGAGGGAGTGAGGTGGATTGTTTTCTTCTCCTTAGAAGTACCACTGGCTCTAACCCTCCTGGTCTCTTCCTGCCTGCCTTATTTTGCAGGTGATTTTGCAAGGAGAAACAGCATGTGCATGGCATAGCCCTTCTTTTCTGGGGCTCTTCTGTACCAGCAGCCTCCCAGGACCTGCCTGCCAGTGACTGGGTAGGGAAGTCCAACACTGTATCATCTCAGAAAGCCCACTCATTAGGACTATAATACTGTATTATAGACTAAAAATTTGCTGAGGGTAGATTTTAGGTGGTGGGGTGGAGGTAACTATGCAAAATGATGGATATGCCAATTTGATAGCTATTTCATTATGTACATCAAAATAGCATGTTGTATACCTCATATATATATATATATATATATAATTTTAAAAATTTAAAGCCCACTCACCCAAAAACATCAGCCATGCATTTTCGCAGCAGCTTTTCTAGTAATAAAATGTTTAGACATCCATCTGCCAAGTCAGGAAGGCAATCTCAAAATCCTGGACAGCGGCTGCCCAAATGAGTGCTTGGTACAAAGCGGCCTAGATGGCCCCTCAAATGGCACCCATAGCCACCAGGTCACTGCTGAGTGTGTGCCTCCAATTCTTGGCCTGCACCCTGCCTCTTGACCTCCAAGGTTTCGTCTTCCTCCCTGCCAGCACCTTCTTCTCCCCTTGGCTGACCTCTTCTCAGCCTCCTAATACAGGCACACCACAAGCGTAGCTCAGGCTGAACAGGCCTTTGCTCTTCTTCAAAGCTCCTGAAGTTCACATCCCTATCCGATCTCCCACCTGTGAGTCCAAGTGCCCCCAAACCCCTCCAGTTAAGCCCCGACTTGGGAGTCACCTTCTCTCTAGGTTTTACTTTCAGAGACACGATGGATAATTCGTAATGTATGTCCTAAACTCTGCAGCGGACAGAAATCACTGCCTACCTGAAATTTAAGTGGCACACTGTATTATCTGATAAATCTGGCATCACTACTTTTGTCCCTTCTCTACCTTCATGCTCACATCTAAGCACATCTAGGATCCCACCCCTCTGGGACGCTCATCTCTTAGCTCAGACCTAGAGCCCAACCCACCCTACAGTCCTGGCACCCGTCACCTCACACAGCATGGTCCCATGAGGCACCAGCTCCTCCCCTGCTTCTCTACACTTGCCCTATGCATGACCGCCCCGGCCCTGTGGCCTTGCACACCCGAGCATGCACAGTGAGGCTCGCTCCAGCTGGTCCTTCACCTCCCTTCCCTGACCACACCATCTGAAGAGCCTGCCGCCTCACCCTGCTCTTCCCTCCCCCAGCCCTTGCCTCGTCTTTGCCCTTTTGCTCTTCCTCCAGCAAGGACAGATGTTAACTGTTACATAAACTACTTTATTTAAATAAAACCAGGAAAGACCCTTTCCCCCTTACACACCAGCACATGCACGCTTGCACACCCACACCCTCCCTCCCTTGCTGCTCTCTGCCCAAGGCCACCTCAAACGCCGAGGTTCTCATTGTGACCAACCACGCTCAACCTGGAGACACCTGTGCAGGGTGCAGATGCCCATTCATCCCCGTCACCCGCAGAACACGGGCCGAACACGGGCCTAGACGAGAGCTCTCCACTCTCCTGGGGCCAAAGGAAGAACCCATCCTTCCAAGGCACCCAGACCTGGTGTGGCTTCCCTACTGTCTGGGAGCACTGCCAGGCAGCTGGAGCTGCTCCCTGCAGAGGGCAGGACTTTTCACCCCAGGCCAACCCCTCCGGTAACAAAGGAAGAGGGTTGGCAGACAGGCTTGAGCATGCCCCAAGGGATCCTGCAGTAGCTATTGTTTAGTTTGGGGAAGAGCAAGGGAGAGCAATTGAGCACCAAATTCCCTAACCCCACCCTGCAGGAGGGTGCTGAGTCAGTTCAGCATCCTCTACCCAGAAAAAGTAAACACAGCTGTGCAGCAGGATTGTGAGGGTGGGAATGACAGGGGCCGGCGCCTTCAGGACCTCATCATAACTTCACCCCAACACCAGGCCTGTGAGGCACCCACTAGCACCTTGACAATGTGAAGGACCCAGCCCAGCTGGGGAAACCCCATACCCACAGGAGTCAGTCTGGAGTTGGTGACGTTCCCTATGTTGACAATGGGGTTGGGTCAGGTCCTGTAAGTTCTGCTTCGGGGCACACATGGCAGAGTGGTCAGGTCTCGAAAGGGAATGCTGAAGGGAAGGGTGGTGTCTTCCAGAGGCACACAGTACACCTTACAGGTTATACACGGGCCGGCTGAAACAGGACAGGGGCACAGCGTTCAGTAGCGTACCTAGGGTGCCCTCCAGAGTTGCCTTGGGAAGGGGGCGGGGCTGGAAAGCAACGGAGGGGCACTTTTCCACCCCTTCCGGCAAGGGTACTCAGCCGGCACCCAATTTCTCCTGATGAGTTTCCTAGGGCCTTCTAGACCAAGTTCCCTGAGGGAAAAAAGCCAGATGGAAGCAGAAGAAAGGGAGAGCACAGGGTCAACGCTCTGCAGACTGTGAGGAGCCAGCAGGGCAAGGCAGGCAGAGCCCGAGGGCAAGCCTTCTGAATGGGTAAGGCCAAGAGAACTGCCTGCTGAGGGGCAGGGGAGGCTGTGAGAAAGCCAGGGCAGACACAGACGGCTCAAACACAGCTGGCCTCTCCCAGGGAAGCGCTGGAGAAGGGACCTCGGGGAGAGGGCCCCAACTGGCCCATGGTAGCAGATCCAAGCCAGTCGCCCTGGTCCCCAGGCTACAGGCTGACACTGCGCTGGTGCCGACCCCCACGGACCCCACTGTCGCTGCCCCGACGCCCTCCACTCCGGGTTCCCAGCTCTTGGCCATCCAGGCTGGCGTGGTCCGAGAGGCCTCGCAAGTGCTCCACGGAGTCGCACTTCTGCAGGTCTGAAGCCACGGTGCGCAGGCTAAGCAGACTCAGGGTGTCGGTGTCGGGGCCGGGCCCAGGCTCCAGGCTGCTGCCCTCTTCCAGCCCTGCACCCTCGGCCCCCTCAATCCCGCTGTCTCCGTCCTCTAAGTCCTCAGGTCCCGCCTCAGCCCCCACAGGGGAGGAGCGCCGAGCGCCCAGGGGGTGGGGAGGCAGACCCCCGCGGCGCCTAGCGTGAATCTGCTCGCTGATCTGCTCCAGGTTGCGAAGGGCCACGGAGTAGCGTGTCTTGGCCTGAGCCACCTGCTGCTCCAGTTCTGTCACCTTGGCCTTGTGCTCCTGCCGAGGGCAGAACAGAGAGAGATGACCCGTGGAGCACCTCTCCACCCTACTCAGCACAGGGCACTGAGGCCTCATCTCCCAGACAGAGGACCTGGACAGCTTGCTCCGTACCCACCACAGACCCACGACACTCTGCCCAGCTCCACTGTATCCCCAGGCTGTTCTTCCCCAGCAATCCCGCTCCTGACCTGAGCGCCACCTTCTAGAGCCTTCCTCTCGGCCAGTGCCTGCCCTTCATCCTCTCTGCACTACTCCCTTTCACCACGTGCCTGGTTCTTCCCCATCACTGGGCTCCCACCCGGTTTTTATCTCGTTTACCCCCCTTCTTCCAACTACATTCTCTAACATTGGTAGCCCCGGTCCCTGCCTCCCACTCCTGCAAGGTCATTTTGAGCATGTGTGCCACTGCCCTTCCCCAGCAGGGCTGGAGGCCTCACCCTGGCCACTCACCAAGATGGTCCAGAGAGGCCGACCAGCCTCCCCTCCAGCTGCCCTCACCCTCTATGCCTGACCCGGCCTACACCCCCACCTGCCCATTTTTCCTCCCCTTCACCCCTCAGCTACCTCCAGGATCTGGCTGAACTGGGCCTTGAGCTCAAAGTAGGGGCGGCTCTTGCCAATGGCCCTCCGGAGGGTCTTCTGCAGGGCTTGCACCCGAGCCTCCGCCTGCTGGCACAGCCGTGTCACCCGCTGATGCTCCCGCTCACCACGAAGCCGCTCTTCCTCCGCCTCATTCACCTGACCCAGGGGACACATCATTGAGTGGGGACCCATGTTCAGTCTCTGGCATCTGCCCCAGGCTGCCAATCTCAACACTGCCCTGGGGGGGACCCAAACAGGAGCATCGTCTGCAGACCCCCAACTGCGTACAGAGCCCGAGACACGCGGGGGAACAGACGGTCTGTGAGCCTCCAGAGAGCTTCCTTCTGTCTCTTCTGGGTCTGCTGCCTAACCGTCAAGGCCAACATTGCAAGCACCAGCCTCTGAGTCACCTCTCCCCCATGTTCTTGCCTACTGTCACCATGCCACTGGCCACTCAGCTTTGCTACCACCAGGAACGGGATGCTGGCACCCATTCAATCACTGGGGAGCGTCGAAGGAATGTGTATCAGCACATCACACATCTGCAGCAGCCATTCTCTTCAGGGAGCCCTCAGTGCCAAGGGCTAGGGATCAGGGAATGAGAAGAGCCATGTGGGGAGCCACAACTGCGCACTGGTTCTCCAGGTCTCCAAACCCCACGCGTGCACAATCCAGGACAAATGGGGCTCCGGTGTGCTTCTGCCCAAGGTGTTGTACGGTTGGTCCATTTGTCCTGGTAGACACGGTGGCTGGGGCCCTCACCTGCTCCCTACTCGGATGTCGCTCTAGACTGTGCACCATCCCCCACCCTGCCCCCAATGCTGTGTACTCGCATTTGCATAAGCTCTAGAGTACAAGTGAGGTGCCTGTTCTGTGCCAGGGGCAGATGAAGAATCACAAGACACAACCACTCCCTGAGGAGCTGACACTTGCCCTGTGTGAGCTGCAGGTGGCAGACTGGGCCAATGCCAGAGATCCTTCCACTCCCTGGTCCCTTTCAGGAGCTTGGAAATGATACATAAATTATACTTCAAAACTCAAGGTGTATCATCAGAGCTTAAAAGCAGGAAAGGGAGCATATTCTGAAAACAGACGCAAGGAGTCACACAGCTAAACATAACAAAACGTGAATGCTGAATCCAGAGTATCCACCAGACATGGACTGGGCTACTCCCACACCTGGAGGCAAACGTTCCAGAAGAGCCAAGGATGACATTCTCAGAGGAAAATGGAATATGGGAAGCACTGGAGGCCAAACAGGACAGAAAACTAGGAACAGGTTTTACCTGAAACAGAATCAAAATTGAAAGAAGGCGAGAATGGGGGAGACAGTGAGGAGGTGAGGTGATAAAGGCATAGCAAAGGATGGAGAAGAACCAACGAAGGGGACCTGCCGGCACCGCCCGGCTCACCTTGCAGGTGGCATGGTTCAGCATCTCCTGCCATGTGGGGTCCAGTCGGTTCTTGTCAGCCATGACGCCCTGCTCAGCCACAAACACCATTTCCCGAGCAGCATTGTGCATGCTCACAGCCCGCTCGTAGCGCAGTGCTGCCTTCTGTGTCTCCTGCTGAGCCTACGGGGAGAGGGGTATCAGGAGGGGAACCCTGAGGGACCCCAGCTGCCCATGGAGACCCATTATGGATGTGAGGACAGAGAAGGAGGATGGCCTACTAGCAATGTCGGCTGCACTTCCCAAACTGTGCTGAGGATAAATGCCAAGGAAGCAACATTCTATAAAGAATATTTCATAAGGATATGGACTAGAAGAAATAAAAACATTGCCAGTGGAGGGTAGGTGTGTGAAATCCAGCACTCCCAAAGGCTGTTAGCCTTTTGCCCTAGGGAAAACAAAGGAAAATACAAACCATTTTAGTTGTAAGGTGGTTAGCAACATGGACAGTCTTATAGAAAACATGACCTTGAGACCATCAATTCTATGTCCAGCAGGAAAGCTGAAGGAAGTAATCAGACAAGTCCTCAGAGATATTCATCACAGTCACACTAACCAAGTGAAAAATCAAACAACTTACTTTTCACTTATAGAACACTGGCTAAATAAAAGCACATCTAATATAAGAAGATAAGCTGGGCACAGTGGCTTCTGCCTTGAGCACATCTACTTGTGAGGCTGAGGGAAGAGGATTATTTGAGCCTAGGAGTTTGAGGTTACAGTCAGCTATAATCACACCATTGCACTGCAGCCTGGGAAACAAAGCAAGACCCCATCTCCTAAAAAAATAAAATATTAATTAAGCGGTCCTCTAAAATGATGTCATGGATGCATATTTATTGACATGGAACTATGTCCTAATGCTAAGGGAAATAAAAGAACCAAACAACACACACTGTGTAACCCATTTTGGCAGAACATGTACACACAAAAAAAGTGATTAAGACAGCACACAGGGTTATCTGTGCTGCCTTAATCATGTTTTTTATTTTCTATACTTTATGACACTTTGATGTCTTGGGGGACCTCGCTGGCCAAGGAGAAACTGCCCCTTTCAGGGCTAATTCCTAGACACAGTAAACTCCCCGGTAAATGTGCCTTCCGTGTGCAAACCAACCAACCAGTCCAAAGCCCGGATCCCAGCTTCCTGCTTTACCCACCTCTCAACCCACCAAACCAGTATTTCCTCTGCCCTAAGTCCTCCCAGGGCCAGGTACTAGATAATTAGAGTCCACCCCTGTAGCCCAGGGCCTAGCAAAATTTTTCACACTATCCAATCCTAAACTTACTCAAACTTGCCTACCCTGTCTCAGCCACTCCTTTCCACAGAAACCGCAATGGGGCTCTGTGCTATGCTTTCTCCTTCACTTCTTCCACCTCCTGACAGACCCTGGTTGCTTTCCAATGTGGCCCTGCATGGCACAGTATGTCCCCTCCTCTGGGAATAAACTGTTCTTCCGAGGCAGTTGTCTCTTTATCTATCACCAAATCCCCAGGAACAAAATGCATGAAATGTGCATGGTAGGATTTGGGGTGATTTTGGTTTTCTTTTTGTTTTATTATGTTTTTCCAACGGTGAACACATATTATTGGTTAAAAATAATTTGCTAAAGAATAAAAAGGTGTGCCCAGGCGCGGTGGCTCACGCCTATAATCCCAGCACTTTGGGAGGCCAAGGCAGGTGGATCACAAGGTCAAGAAATCGAGACCACCCTGGTCAACAAGGTGAAACCCCGACTCTACTAAAAATACAAAAATTAGCTGGGCGTGGTGGTACGTGCCTGTAGTCCCAGTTACTTGGGAGGCTGAGGCAGGAGAACTGCTTGAACCCAGAAGGTGAAGGTTGTGGTGAGCCGAGATCGTGCCATTGCACTCCAGTCTGGGTAACAGCGAAACTCCGTCTCAAAAAAAAAAAAAAAGAAGGTGTGGGATGGGGAAAAGGTGTGGGATGCTTACAGTGAGGAGTAAGCAAAGAAAAGATTCAGAAGAGAGACATGAAGCAAAGGGAAGAGGAAATGGGAGAAGATGACAACAGTGGGATGTTAGAAGTGGTATATCTGATAAAGCCTAAGGCCTGCTTCCTTATACTCAGAAGGCACTTAAACATAAGCAGGGCTGAACTACATGTTCTCCCACACCTACCCTCACCATTTTATACGCCATGAGCCCAGGGCCCACGGTGGTAAAGGAACCTCCTCAGCCCACAGAGCTGGTTCAGACCAGCCAGGTCTAGCCCAGGGCTCTGCCCTGAGGTCTGGCGTTTTGTCTCTCACTCCACACGGAGACAGAAGAATCCAGGGCCAGGCTCAGCATGTAGCCTTCCTCAAACATGGGTCAGCCAGCCCCACCTCCTTAGCCAGCCGCCGAGCCTCATAGTAGGGCCGCGCTTTCTCGATGCAGCTCCCCAGGTGGGAGCCCTGTGTATTCAGCTTCCTTGCCGACTCCTGCAGGATTCTCCGATAGGTGGTCCTGGCCTCCTGGAAAGGAACAAGGCAGAGGAAAGCACATGTTTGGGTCCCAACCCCTCCTGTTTCTCAGACACACCCCTCCCACTGCCACTGCCACTGCCACTGCCTCAAGCTAGGAAAGAGACAGATGGAGATACTTCCAAGGACCAGCCCAAGCACATGAAGAAAAGGACACTCACATCCAGCTGTAGCTCCACCTGGTTGATCTCCTCGCTGGCCTGGTTCAGGTGCTCCAGCTCTTCCTGTCACAGAGAGAAGTGGCAAATTAGTGCAGTGCAAGGAAGCAGCCTTGAGTGAACCATGCAAGGCAGGAGCAAGGGGCAGAGAGAGAAAGCCTCACTTGCCCAGGGAAAGGAGGTGAAACACTCAGGAAAGGAAAGAGAAGATTCGGAGGAGGAGACTGCCAAATGCTTCCTTGTCCATCAGGGACCTGGCATATACAATCCTCACAACTTCACTATGTGCTGGGTAGTAAAACCTCCGTTTTAAGGATGAAGACATTGAGGTTTGGAGGATGCAACACTAATATGTGCAAAGTGAAGTTGTGGTGAGCCTCACTCTCTCCATCACATTGCATCACTTCCTCAAACTAAGGGAGTCTCCCTGGACCTGAAGGCTCTCTCCCTGTGAGAGAATGGCCACCTGGGCCAGGGCAGGGCCACTCAGCTAGCACATGTTTACTACACACTTATTACCTCTCGGGACCATGAGACCTGAGAATTCCGGACACAGAGATGGCAGCTTACAGCCTGGTGAGGAGACCCAGCATGTCAGAAGTAGGCCCTGGGCAGTATGTGCAGCCTTGTGAGTGGTGGGCGTGCATGCCCCGTGGGCAGCAAGGTCACCTGCCTGGGCAGCAGAAGGTCAGGGCAGGATTCCTGGAACAGTTGTTCCACAGCTGTGAGGACTTCATAGACCCAAAAGTGCCAGTCAATGGCCAGGCACAGTGGCTCATGCCTGTAATCCCAGCCTTTTGGGAGGTCAAGGCAGGCAGATCACATGAGGTCAGCAGTCTGAGACCAGCCTGGGCAACATGGTGAAACCCTGTCTCTTCTAGAAATACAAAAATTAAGCTGGGTGTGGCAGCGTGCACCTGTAATCCCAGCTACTTGGGAGGCTGAGGAAGGAGAATTACTTGAACCTGGGAGGCAGAGGCTGCAGTGAGCTGAGACCACGTCAGGGTACTCCATTCTGGGTGACAGAGAGAATTTGTCTTAAGAAGAAAAAAAAGTGCGAGTGAAGAAGAGGCCAAGGAACCAAAGGTACCCTGGGCAGACAAGTTGGCAGGTGAGAGGGTCGGTAAGGCCTGGTGCTCCCTCCCACAGGAGTACCAGGCCTTTTAACAATGGCAAATGGGTCTCCGAGAGCCTGGTGCCAATGTAAGGAAAGCCTAGAGGGGCCAAAGAGATAAAAGTGGAGGGTGGGACGGGTGTAGCGGCTCACACCTATAATTCAAGACCAGCCTGGGCAACATGGTGAAGCCCTGTCTCCACCAAAAATATAAAAGTTAACTGGGTGTGGAAGCGCACGCCTGTAATACCAGCAACTTGGGAGGCTAAGGCACGAGACTCACTTGAACCTGGGGGGCAGAGGTTGCAGTGAGCTACGATCGCACCACTGCACTCCAGCCGGGGCGACACAGCGAGACTCAAAAAAAAAGGTGGAGGCTGTCTATAGTATTCCTGGTGGCAAAGGAGAAAGCAGACCGCAAGGAAACACGATGCAGAATCACAGGGGCCTGGTGGGTGACCAAGGTCAAGATCAGGAAAGTGTAGAGAGCCCGAGAAACCTTCTGGCCTCCTTGGACAATGGGTGACCATGACCCCAGGTCCCTATACAGCAGCTCCTGCTGGAGAGAGGGAGAGTCCTGCGGAGAAGTTGCCAGGCAAGCTGGTTTGAGTGCCTTCCTGGTCCCTGGAAGGGCTGGAGAGAAAAGCAATAGAACCATCCTGGGATTTCCATGAAGCGGCAGACAGCTGAGAGGGGTGCCGGCCTCAAGCCATCCTCCCCTGCCCGAGAAAACACAAGCGCTCCCAGAGACCCTGGTGAGCTGAGGACACTACTGAGGAGCAGTGCTGGTCTGTGCCAAGGGCCTTACACCAGGAAATACCCGGTGCCTCGCTATAGGCTTTGCCTTCACCAGCCCCTGCTGTCTCCAGAGAGGAAGCTGGACAGGCTAGAGCGACCCAGCCCAGCATCTGCCTGCTGCCCAGATCCATGACTTGCACTTGGCAGCGACACCACAGTCACTTTGCACGGCCGTGATGTCGGTTCCCACTCACCTCGTTTGGGCCTCGTGGCAAGCCAGTGAGGGAGTCAGGCTGAAAAGCATGATCTCCCTTTTAGTCCCTTCTATGTGCACACTTACAACAGCGTAGATCCTGCCTCAAGGAGGCCACAAATCTGGCTCTAAACTAGGGGTGTCCAATCTTCTGGCTTCCCTGGACCACACCGGAAGAAGAACTATCTTGGGCCACACATAAAGCATACTAACTATAGCTGATGAGCTAAAAAAAAAAAAATCGCAGCCGGGAGCAGTGGCTCACGCCTGTAATCCCAGCATTTGGGAGGCCGAGGTGGGCGGATCACCTGAGGTTAGGAGTACGAGACACCAGCCTGACCAACATGGTGAAACCCCGTCTCTACTAAAAATACAAAAATTAGCCAGGCATAGTGACAGGCGCTTGTAGTCCCATCTACTCGGGAGACAGAGACAGGAGAATTGCTTGAACTGGGAGGCAGAGGTTGCAGTGAGCCAAGATTGCACCACTGCACTCCAGCCTGGGCAACGGAGTGAGACTCCATCTCAAAAAAATAAAAACGAAAATAATAAAAAAATAGCCAGGTGTGGTGGCACACACCTATAGTCTCAGCTACTGAGGAGGCTGAGGCAGGAGACTTGCTTAAACCTGGAAGGTGGAGGTTGCACTGAGCCGAGATCACGTCACTGCACTCCAGCCTGGGCGAGAGAGCAAGACTCTGTCTCAAAAAAAAACTGCAAAAAAAAAATCTCATAATGTTTTAAGACAGTTTACAAATTTGCATTGGGCCACATTCAAAGCCATCCTGGGCTGCATGTGGTCACAGGCCATAGGTTGAACAAGCCTCTAAATTTTCTTGAAGAGATCTATTCAACAGAAATCTAACAGGCTGCACGTGGAATTTTTAATTCTAAAAGCCACGTTTTTTAAAGTAAAAAAAAAAAAAATGGGTGAAATTATAATTCATTTAACTCAATATATCCAAAATATCATTTCAACATGCAATCAGCATAAAATATTATTATCCATACTTTTTCCTTTTTAAACGAAGTATTCAAAATCCATATGCAATTGATTCTTAGGACACATCTCAACCTAGACAGTGGCGTGTGACTCCTGCGTTGGGTGGCGAAGGTCCAGAGGTTGCTGTATTAGGTAGATGCATCTACAGCGTCACACAACCCAGTGTCCATAAGATAACAAAGCATTCTGGAACTACAGGCAGCCAACACAGGCCAGGACCCCAGAGGAGGCACAGGGTCAGCACCCCACTACCAGACACACAGAACTCCAAGTTTCACAGTGTCTTCCTAACAGGGACATCGCCATCAACTGACAGGATCACCCTAACAGGCCCTAAAAAGGCAATGTCTGTCAAGGTGAAGGGCAGCTTATCTCCCTGTGGCTGGACTTGCCTCACAGGGGCTTTCAGGCTGTCTGGGAGAGTGGCCAGCTCTTTCGGCACCTCCTGCTGGAATATTCTCTCTCAGCTCCTTTGCATTTGATAGATGAGAAACAATGATGTGGGAAACTAAAGACAGACTTGGTCTGAATGCAGGACCAACCTTTGGTCTCACTTTCTTTCCACTGTGCCCACCCTCCTGGGATTGAGGACATCATTGGAAGGACATCTCAGCAAAGAAATAAGTGCTGTGATTTAGGAAAACCACAGCCCAGGTAGGAAAAGGACAGGGCTTGGAAATGCAACCAACACTGATGGCAGGGAGAAGAGAAGGGGGTCGGTTGGTGAAGGCCACCCTGCAATGTTCATGCAGGCAAACCAAAGGCCAAGACTGAATCCCCACTGGATTCCACGGCCCAAAATGCTCCAGTCACCAACTTCCAGCCCCTAACAAGACAATCAAAGGGTTGAATGGCTCAACTTAAGTTGTTCCTACTGTAAAAAGGACCAGAAGACATGTTGCTATTGGCAAGTGGCAGGAGGGGCATTACCTTTCTCTATGGGAACTGGCATCCCAATAGCACCTCCAGCAATTTACAGAAAGCCATCTGCTGATGGGATCTGTCCCTGCAGGGTCATAAAGCTCTCTCTAACAGGACAGGAAGATGCGTGGGGAGCAAAGCAGCCTGGAGAGCAAGGTCAGCATGGGAGGGAGCAGGATAGCCCGCCTGGGGCATACCCAGGGAAAGGCTGAGTGAAAAGCCACTGAGGACCTGGGACAGTTTCGGGCAGTCAGCAACACATTCCATTTGGCCTGCTTCCCCAGGGACTCCTGGCACTGAGCTGAAATGGAATTAGGGGACCACAACGTCTGAGTCAGCGTGCATCATCACTGAGCCAGCAGCCAGCAGGGAGGGTGACCCTCCCGGGGCACAGCAGTCAAATTCCCAGGGCGCCAGGACACTGAATCCAAGGCATGAGGACTCAAGCTACAGATGCTCCCACTGCACCTAGTGCAGACCATCAAAAGACTCAAGTAACGCTAACTGAGGCCAGGGTGATGACCGTCCTGTGAAAGCTAAACCCATACTTCCAGATGAGGTCACAGAGGTTGCAAAGTCACCCTAGAGAGTTTAGAAAGGAGCAGGTAAACATCTGAGGAAGAATGCAACCACTAAAGGAGGCTGACAGAGTCACAGAACAGATGCGGTTCCATCCTAGATCCACACTCCTTTCCTCTTTCCCTCCACTGGAACCCTCTCAGAAAGCTGAGGACGAGCCTGGAGGACTCAAAAAAACTCCACCAAGATCATGACACAGAGACACAGCCAGCAGCCTTCCCTGGAGGGAAAGCACACTCCAGGTAGGTAGGCACCAGCCGACTTCCTTCCAACTTCCAGAGGAATAGATCCCACCACAAATGGCCATGAGCTGCCTGCCTGCAAAGGAATCCCAGCCCCAGGTCAGAGAGGGCCACATCCTAAGGACAGCTATTTCTGGGAGCTTCAGAAAATACCAAAACAGGGGCCCTACCTTTGGGATATACTGCACCCAGTGGATTTGGCCCTGACTGCAACATTAGAATCCCTTCTCACCCCACCCAGACTAAGAGTATCCATATGTCTGCAAGGCTCAGTAAGGGTATTTTTGAAGCTCCTTGGTGGGTTTTTATGCATCTGTGGATGGAAACGCAGCAAATGCACTGAAAATCCAGAGAAATGAACGCCCAGTGAAAGCACCAAAACACAGTGCACAGAGCAGAGCAATGTGTTCTGTGCACTGTCAACATGAGAAGGGACCTCGAAAGACAAACACTCCAATCTCCTCCTCATCTTGAAAAGCCCAACCACAGAAGGGCAAAATGCCACCGGCCTCCTTCATGAAGGGTGCCCCTCAAGCCAGGCAGCCTCTCCCAGACAGCAAGAAGACACTAAGTCCCTGCTGAGGTCAGAGCACTGGCCTAGGCACACCTGTGTCATCAAATGAGGGAAGCTATTACTAGACCTTTCTTCCCTACACAACCCACAACATTCTATAACGTGCTGTGCAGTTCAGCAAGAGAGACCAGAGTCTGGTTTACCCTTTTTACCCCAGTAACACTGTAAGTTCACTGCAGGCAAAGTCAATCTTACGCTACCTCAGTCTATTCCAACTCTCACAGAGCTTGTCTGATAGAAGTGTCCGTGATGACAGAATGTTCTATTTCCACACCGTCAGTGTAGCATTGAAAAACTGCTTTTTTCTTTGTTTTGGAGATGGAGTTTTACTCTTGTCACCCAGGTTGGAGTGCATGGCACAATCTCAGCTCAGTGCAACCTCTGCCCCCCGGGTTCAAGCAATTCTCCTGCCTCAGCCTCCCAAGTAGCTGGGACTACAGACACCCACCACCAAGCCCAGCTAATTTTTGTATTTTTAGTAGAGACGGGATTTCACCATGTTGGCCAGGCTGGTCTCAAACTCCTGACCTCAGGTGATCCTCCCGCCTCAGCCTCCCAAAGTGCTGGGATTACAGGCGTGAGCCACCACGTCCGGCTGAGAAACTGCATTTTTACGTTAATTTTAATTGATTGTGTTTAAGTAGCCACAAGCAGCTAGTCCACCCTACAGGACAGCACAGTGCAAGTATGACTCTCCCTACTACTGCCATTTGCCTATGCGGACGCTGGAAAAAGACACAGGAGCAGGAGAGGCCGAGTAAAGAGACCACAGTAGATTCTCCTCTGGAGCAGGGCAAGGCATGCTGCAGTGCAGGGAGGCCTGTGATGCGCATTACACAGCCCTCCTCCGCAAGCAAGAGAGAGAGAGCTCTTTCCCAAAGTGCTATCTACAAACTATCACCAAGGAAAAAGCAAAAAGAGTTTGTGAAGAAAAAGAACTATAGTTATGTGTCAGAGCAGAGCAAGGACAAGTCGTGCAAATCACCTAAACCAACCGCTCACTTTACAGATGAAGAAACCGAGGCTCAGAAATGTAAAGAAATTTCCCTAAAAATCATAAATCATGGGGTTGGAGGTAGCATGAAACGCAGCCCAAGGCTTTTTTCACTACAACTGATTTCCTCAGAGGATGATAAATCTGTAGAATTAGCAAGAGATATTGGTTGTTTTCAATGCAATGTCTGTGAGGCACAGCAGAAATAAATTACTGACTCATGCCAGAAACGAATGGCTCACCACTGCTCCATTATAAGCACGGACACAGTAGAAGAGGAACCCACACACGCACACACACACACACATTTCTCAGGAACCCACACGGAGAGAGAAGGAAGAATGCCAGGACTGCCTTTGATTTCTTCCCAACTCACTGAAGTAATCCAGTAAAGGTTTGCTGACAGAGAAGCCTAGGAATTTGAGCCTTCCTATGCTCTTGCTCACCTATAGAAGAGTCACTTCCTCAACATCAGAGTCTTGGAGATGTGACCGAACCAAATGGCAGACTCAGGCCCCAAACATGCAGGAGCATCCTGGTGGTCACCTGCCCAAGCAGCTTCCTCAGGAAGCCCTTCCCAGCCAATCCCTGAAACACCGCAACCCAGCTTTGACTGGCCAGGCATCTCTTCCACGTGGTCTTCCTGACTACCCGCAGGTCTCCTACACAAAGATCTGCCTGTGCTACCAACTGGACTGTAGACACTCCAAGGCAATAAACCGCTCTTCCATTCCTTCAGGAGACCCACCATCCTGAGGACTGGGTATGAATACGCCTAAGCACTGGCCACAACAAAGGTCACGATTCCTTGAACATACGGAATTTCTTTATAGGTCTAAAGGTGATGCTACCTTTGTAACACTGGGAAGGTCTCACTGTTTGTACAAGAGTGAAACACACTATCAAAGCAATGTGGTGGTCTGCACATCCCTGGAAGGTATTGCTGACAAGGTGAGAAAGGGGAAAAGATTCCCTCACTCAGCTCAACATTGTCTCCCAACATCAAAGTCATCTCCTCTCACACAGCATCCCCTCTGCTTATCTAAAAGACGTACCACAGTCCTCCCTCCACTGACCTAAAGTGTGCCTCCTCCAGCTACTGCCAAGTGACGCTTTGCTCCTTCAGTGAGGCTTTCAGCAATGCCTCCCAAGCACTCAGGCCAGGCCTTTCTCTGCACTCCATCAGCACTTTAGATACACAACTCTTGGAATTTGTCACATTACCCGGCAATGATTTGCTAACAAACTTGTTCTCCTTTCCTGCCCCAGCAGACTGGGGACACAGTAAGTCTAAGCCCTCATTCATCCCACACTCTTCGGGAAGGCTGGCATCTGGGCTCTCCTCTCCCCACTCTTCATCTTCTCACCTGTATTCTAGGATCCAGTTCTTCCTCTTCTCTTGGAGACAGTTTGGCTTCAGCACTGCTGCTTCCACCTCCTCCTGGCTCTTCTGTGACTGCGCTCCTAGGGACTTCATCTTCTACAACTTCAGGCCGCAGCTCCCCCTGTGGGGTCTCCCGACCCCCTGGAATCGGTTTGAGCTCAGCCATGCTGACAGGGAGAGAGCAGAGCCCTATGCACAAGAGAGGACTGACATGCTGGGCCCAGGGCCCCAGCCCGGGGCTTCCTGGGCTCTAGACGGCCAGGAGAAGGGTTTCTCTTCTCAACAGGCGGAAAAGGTGGGCACGGGAAGAACCTCACACTAGGTTAGAGGTTGAGATTCCAGTTGCCAGTGGGGTTCCTGGAGCTGAAGCCTTGTCTGTGCAAAAGTTCTTCCCTTCCCGCCACAGGGAGTCCACTATGAGAAACCCGGAGCAACAGCTCCAAGGCAGGGGGCAAAGGGGGCTTGGATCCTGGGCCGAGGCCTGCTAGGAGGAGCACCATTCGGGAGGGTGGAGGCAGGCGCCTCCAGGCTGTGGTGGCGGCTGGAGAGAGAAGGCTAGGCCCGACCTGAGGCTGTGGGACGAGCGTCTCTGAATAGCTGCAGAGAAACAAAGGCCAAGTATATGGTCACGTTAGCATCAAAACCGCAGCCACCAGCCCCTTCCAACCCTATAGCCTCCCAAAAAGTGCACTCTCACCACGCCCCCACCCATGTATTCCGACCAGCCCCTACCCCAACTTCTTTCCTCAGCCTTCAAGGACTTTAGAGTCTACTCTTCCCCCATCCCAACTCCTTCGACCGAGCCCCTCCCCAGCCAGCGCCTTCAAGACTTTCCTCTGCACCCCTAGGCTCTCCTCCACCTCCTGGGGTCTCCCGCTCGCCCCACACCCCCGCCCGGCTCTGCAATTCACCTGGTAACCCCCAGCCCCACCCCGCCTTCTCTCTCCAACCTCTCGTCTCCAACTCCACACTCTTCCGCAATCCCAAGTACCCTACTCCCGGCCATCCTACACAGCCATGCGCAAAAGCCCCCTTCACAGCCTTACCTTAGTTTACCTTCCCGTCCGCGGAGATTCTAGGCTGCAAACAATCTTCCCCCTCCCTCCCCGCAACGAGCCGATCCAACCAAAAACGACCGGGCAGACCAGAAGCGGAAATACATCACTGGTGAACGCCGCCCTCCCTCCCACGCTCTGTCTCCAACCCGGCCTCCTCTGGAGGCCTCCACACGCCCCCGCACTGCCTTCAGTTTCCGTATAAAATGGTGCCCGGCCTTGCTCGGGCTAGTCGCAAGTTGTCTCCATCCCATCCTCCACCAAGGCTGGATGAAAGAAAAGTATGAGAATGTGGTGCTGAAGAAAATTAGGGTGAGTGATGGAACTCAGGAGTAAATCTGTGAGAAGAGGAACACTAGAAATAAAACGGAGATAATAGACTCAGAGAGAGTAGTGCCATCTTGCTTTACGGAGCTGCGGCCGGAAGCCACTTCCGGCCTGGGTACGGAGGCGGGCGCGACGCCGGAAGTGAGTGGTAAACTTCCGGCCGTGGCGGCGGGGGTCTCCGGCCCGGCGCTGGCCTACTTCGCCGGCGAAGGAAAAGTCGGTGCCCGGAAGCGACTTTCCTCACTCCAGTGAAGTCGGCGGAGCTCTTAGGGACGGCCGACGGCTCCGATGGGTAAATCCCAGTCCTCAAGGCTTCTGTGCCTCGCACCTTAAACGACATTTGGTGGGGTCACCAGTTACTCCGTGAACACTAATCAGGAACGTAGTCGCCATGAACGCGGTTAATTGACTGGTGCGTCCAGGCTCAGATGCCCTCGATGAGCAGGCGTTTGTTACACGGCAGTGTGTGTCGTTACCGAGGTCCGTGAACCAGCGGCCTGGTTGTCACCTGTAGGTGTTGCTTGGTGAGGCAAGGGCCCAGGCCTCAGGGGAAGGGCTTCGGGGTTGGAGGTTTCGTTTTTACCAAAGGCGTAACTTCCTCAAAGCCAGCCCAAAGTTTGCCCTGCAGATGGAAAAGGCACGTGGACTGAATTCCCCTTTTGGATCCTGTCAAAGATAACCCAGCTAGACATGAAAGCAGTGAAAAAACTTGATTCAGTAACTACTTACAGAAAGGGAAAGACCTCTGTTCCGATGTGTAAAGAAGTGACTGGGCATTTCAGAGGGAGAATGGGGGGAAGGAAGGTGGTCAGGGCTCGGTAGTGTCAGAGAAGTGAAACATTACAGGTTGATTAGGATAAATGCAATTAGGCCAGATGTATCTGCTACCTTGAGACGGAGTTTCGCTCTTGTTGCCGAGGCTGGAGTGCAGTGGCGCGATCTCGGCTCACAGCAACCTCCGCTCCCCCTCCCTCCCCCGCGGTTCGAGCAATTCCCCTGTTTCAGCTTCTCAAGTAGCTGGGATTACAGGCATGCGCCAACACGTCTGACTAATTTTTGTATTTTTACTAGAGACAGGGTTTCGCCAGCACGCCAGGCTGGTCTCGAACTCCTGACCTCAGGTGATCCACCTGTCTAGGCCTCCCAAAATGCTGGGATTACAGGCGTGAGCCACTGCGCATGGCCTAGAGTGTTATTCTTGCACCGAGATTGGGAGGTAGAGGCTCTGCCCTTCCTGACGATCCCATTTCAGAGGAATGACTCTCAGGTCCTTGAGAAGGACCTCTTGAGTTGTAGGAGACACATAAACACCCTAAAGAGAAGAAGGAAGGATTCGTAATTGTAAGCCCTTAATAAATGCTCTGAGAAAGGGAGATCAGGAGCCTATCATCAAGTGTTGGTTAGAACAAACAGTAAATTCTCCTAATAGCATTGAGCTTTCTCAGGCAGGCATTTTAATGGGGGAGCTGAGGTTAATCTAGAGACATGCTCTTATACTGCTAGAAGCCATGTAAAGTTTGTCTCTTAGTAACTCAGAGGTTTGGATGGAGTCATGTGCCAAGAGTTCTACAGTTCTCAGTCCATTTCTTCTATCCCTTCACCCCATGAATAACAATTTTTTTTAATTGAGCAGAGCAAAGTATATTGCTTTAAAAGAGGTGATTGAAAACAAATTTTTCCATTAAATTGGAGGGTTTTTTTTTTTAATTACAAAAGTGATTTCTTTAATTTCAATAAGTCAGGATCGTGGGTAACATCGTCCACGCTCTGATGGATAATATGCCTTAGTCTTCTACCACAGTCCCTTCTGTTAAGGTACCATACAAAACCATAGCATTTAAACATAAGGTGAGAAACATGATTTATTTGTTCTCTGCCAGTCACTTTAGTTCTGTAGAACTAGAATTTCACTATAATAAACTCATTTTACCCAAGATGTCTGTCCACTCTTGGCTGAATTCTCCAGGCTTTCTTATTCAGCAGTGCTCCAATACCTGTCATTCATATGTCCCATCCCATAGCCCCTTTTCTCTGTGTAATGCTTAGCAATCACAAACTGCTGCTATTTGTCACAGATCTTTGGTGGGAAAATATTATGAATACTTATAATGTCCAGACCCCTAGATCACATCCTGAGCTTTAGCAGCCCCTTAAAAGTCTCTATTGGCCTCTTCCAAAGTTAACTTTGGTCACCTACTGAGACCAAATGTGATTCTGTCATGTATGGATTGTAATATAATCCCGCAGTAGTTTTTTTCTGCTGCGTTTGAATAATGTTTGGGTAGAGACTGGGGAATGCTGTGCATTGATTTAAGCTACACTTCTTTATTGAAGCCTGCACAAACATGATGAATTAAAACTTTTGTCTAGAGCAGCACTGTCTGAAAGACCTTTCTGCAAAGAAGGAAATGTTAATCAGCTCTGCACAGTATGGTAGTCTCTAGACACATGTGACCATTTAGAACTTGAAATGGAGCTAGTGTGATAAAGGAATTGCATTTTTTATTTTATTTTAAGTAGTTTTGGCCAGGCACAGTGGCTCACACCTGTAATCCCAGCACTTTGGGAGGCCGAGGCAGTGGATCACCTGATGTTGGGAGTTCGAGACCAGCCTAGCCAACATGGAGAAACCCCGTTTCTACTAAAAACAAAAAATTAGCCAGGTGTGGTGGCGCATGCCTACAGTCCCAGCTACTCGGGAGACTGGTAGGAGAATCACTTGAACCTGAGAGGCAGAGGTTGTGGTGAGCCGAGATCATGCCATTGCACTCCAGCCTGGTCAACAAGAGTGAAACTCCACTCAAAGAAAAAAATAATAATAGCTCTGTGTAGCTAGTGGTTCCTTTCCTGGACAGCACATTTTTAGAATCTGCCTTTTCTGTGTAACTTCTTCTGAATACATACTGAACTTTTACATCTTTAATACAAAACAAACAGATGCCTCTTAGTCTCCACTATCGTATGTCTTTTCTTCACTTCCTTTCTTCCCATTTACTTCTATAATCTGGCTTCAGGTACTGCCAATTCATAGGAATTACAAAGATAAGGTCATCCATGCTCTCAGTATTGCCACATCACTAACATCTGATGCTGGGTTATTTCTCTCTTTTTTCCTTATCCTTTAGTTTCTGAGTAACCCTAGTGCTGGCTTTCCTCTTCTCTTGCTTGTTGATTCATTTTTTCATGCTGTATGTCTTTACTGACTGCCTGATATGTGCCAGAATTTCAGGCAATGATGAGAAAAAGGACACTATTCCAGTCCCCATTTAGCTGCTGGTCTATGGTGCTCTATTGATTGATTCATTCATTCATTGTAGAGTCTCACTCTGTTGCCCAGGCTGAAGTGCAATGGTATGAAATCGGTTCACTGCTCCGCCTCCCAGGTTCAAGTGATTCTCTTGCCTCAGCCTCCTGAGCAGCTGAGACTACAGGCACATGCCACCACACCCAGCTAATTTTTCTGTAATTTTTGTAGAGACAGGGTTTCACCATGTTGGCAAGGCTGGTCTCCCAACTCCTGACCTCAAGTGATCTGCCTGCCTCAGCCTCCCAAAGTGCTGGGATTACAAGTGTGAGCCACCATGCCTGGCCAATGGTGCTCATTTTATAAACTGGTGAGATTCAAACTAATTGGAAGACAACCCAGATACATGTTTTACCTTGCAACCCGGTATACATATATGTGTCTAACTATATTCATTAAAAAGGTACAGGAAAAGATCTTTACCCAAATTATATATAAAGCACATTAATGTTTGTATACTATTCTTAAATGCTGGTGGAGATATGTTTTGTTGATTTCATGACAAAGATAGTCACAGTTCGAAAACCCTGTCCTAAATGTTACTGTGTTCCAGGCCCCGATGCTTGCCTCTGACCATTTCAAGCTGCCTACTCTCCCTGAGATCCCTTACCCTAGTGTAAATGTTACTGTGTTCCAGGCCCGGATGCTTGCCTCTGACCATTTCAAGCTGCCTACTCTCCCTGAGATCCCTTACCCTAGTGTAAATGTTACTGTGTTCCAGGCCCCGATGCTTGCCTCTGACCATTTCAAGCTGCCTACTTTCCCTGAGATCCCTTACCCTAGTGCATGGCTACAGTCCTTACCCATGGCTACTGTTCCTTCCTTGGAGCTCTGTCTCCACAGACTTGCCACAAATCATTCTGAGATCCATCAGCCTTTGAGATACCACTAGCCTGTCCCAGAGTTGCCTCTCTCTCAGTGGATCCAAATCTGATTTCATCCCCTTTCCCAAATCCTGCTCTTTTGACATTTAATGTTGGTAAATGGTTCTATGGTCCATCTCTTTACCCTAGGGAAAAACCTAGAAGGCACCCCTCCACATTGCTTTTCATCACACGAAGTATCTCTTTGAGATACTTCTGTTCATCTCATTGCCATAGCTTCAGCTTAGACTCTCCTCATTTTCATCATAGATCACATACCTCCGAAGTCTAAATCAGTGCTTAAAGTAGCACTTAAGCAATGATGGAAATTACTATATTTGCACTGTCCAATATGGTAGCTACTAGTCATGTGTAGCTCTTGAGTGAGTTTAAATAGTCACATACAGATCTTGCCGCAAGGATCCGTCCTAGTCCCTAGCCCTAATAAACCACTAACAACCCCATCGACTGAAGCCATATTAAGATGTTAGCAACACCGTCAATTACTATGTAATATCACAAATCAACTTTACCTCTTAAATATTTTTTTCATAAATTTTTACTTGTAACTTAATTTTCTCACATAAGTACCTTAAATTGCTACCATCATTAAAAATTACCTGTTTTAGTTTTTTCCACCAACATAAGCTACCTTCTTATAGTTCTTTTTTTCTACTATCAGTTACGTATTTAATAAATACCATCATTAACTGCTGATTAAATATATTAGTTGACAAAAGTATAGTAACAGAAAACCGATCAGTGGTTGCCTGGTGGGGGAGGTGGTAAAGATTACAAAGTGGCATGAAGCAACTTGTGGGTAGTGGATGTGTTCTCTATCTTGATTGTAGTGAGCCTTTCTAGAGGGTGTATATATGTCAGAACTTCTCAAACTGAACCTTCAGTATGTAATTTGTGTATCAGTTATACCTCCCTAAAACTTTGTTTAAAATCCAGTTGAAAACTTGCTCCCAAAAACATATAAAATCTACTAATAAATGTTAATGAAAGGGGCAGCCTGTATTACATTTATTTATTTATTTATTTATTTATATTTTTTTTGAGACGGAGTTTCACTCTTGTTACCCGGACTGGAGTGCAATGGCACCAACTCAGCTCACCACAACCTCTGCCTCCTGGGTTCAAGCAATTCTCCTGCCTCAGCCTCCCGAGTAGCTGGGACTACAGGCGTGCACCACCATGCCCAGCTAATTTTTGTATTTTTAGTGGAGATGGGGTTTCACCTTGTTGATCGGGATGGTCTCGATCTCTTGACCTCGTGATCCACCTGCCTCGGCCTCCCAAAGTGCTGGGATTATAGGTGTGAGCCACCGCGCCCAGCCTGTTTATTTAATTTTTTTAGAGACAGGGTCCTGTATCTACTTACATTTTAAATGTTCTAGTTTGTGAAAATAACCAAAATCAGAATAAGTTCTAAAGATCCTACAGGTTTGCAGGTGATACCATTATTATTTATACTACTGTTCTTAACCTTTAAAGTGGTTTCAGTTATAAAAACTGATTTTATCTTACCTTGCATTTTGCTTTGAAACTGATTTTTTCCCTTGAAAGTTCTGCTCTGTGATTTTAAGCCCATTTTCTGTATATTTTGTGAACCAGTGAGCCTAGATGTGAATTTTGAACCTAATTTTTATATAACATAACTCAAAAAATTGTCATTAAGGACTAGGATTTTGTATTTTAAAGGATGTTGATCTTAAAATGTCCTCTCAACAAATATTCTACTTTTGTGCTATTCCAATTTTATCTAGTTTACTGTAGTTCTTCACAATTAGTTTACTTGTACAAATGTAAAAATAAGTAGCACTCTCTCCGATGGAATCAATGTTTGTGTCCTTGAAGTTGACCTCAGACTGTAGGCAGCACAAACTCCACTAGTTTTCTGTTAAGGTTACTGTTTAACTTAAAAGACTAAATCCTCTGCGTCAAGCCATTAAGATTACTATGTCTCTTATTGATTCAATTTATATTTTCACTTATTTTCTTGTTTCCTGAAATCCATTTTGATATGGCGTTACAATATGTTTGCAACTTGAAATTAATACAAACCCTTATTCCTTAAACGTATATATAAAATCTGCATTTCAGGATTTCGTCAGCCCAGTCTTTCCAGTTCTCATTATTCTAAATTGTTAGATTTCACTTTTCTGTACTTGGTTCTTTCCTCTATTTGAAAACTGTGTCAGTTGACATCTGTGGAGTTATTTGGGGAAGAACTGGAAGCTACCATGCTCTTGAAGCCAATATTTTCATTGTAACTGAAATTAGAATGTTTGAAGAATAGAAAACATTGTATTTAGCAATATAGGAACAAGATGAATTAAATTGAAAGAATCTTCTCGGTCCTTCTACCACTAGTAACAGAGTAAGCCTTCAACATGTGATATTTGACACTGTGAATATCCATTGCGCTCACATTTGAGACAGGGATTTGAAATAGAGATCTATACTTTTGCCCTACTTACTTGCTTTCAGTTGCCCCCAAAAGTAATGTAAGCCATGTACTATGTGCCTGCTCTGCATGCCTATGACTTCTACTTCCCTTCCTGTCTCTTCATAAACCACTGACAGTGCCCTGTAGCCAAACCCAAGTGCCTTGATGCTATTTGACTTACTTCAGCATTGGACACTGTCCACCATTTCCTGACATTGGAATCCAAAATCTGACCATGTCCTGCTCCTCTTCCTCCCCAAAGGCTTTACTGGCTTCTGCTGCAGCTGCGTCCTTTTGGAGACTGGTGCTCTAGGGTGCCTTCAGCCCCTGCTAATCCACCTGTAGCCTCTTAGAAATGTCATCCACTTAGAAATGGCTTCACTTATTCACCTCTGAATTCCTAGTCTGCAAATCCTGATACACCATGGCTCCTCCTCTTCTCACTGAGGGAAGCCTACACCCTTGGGTATGGAATTGATTCCTTGATTTAACCACAACTTATTTGCAGTTCCTCTTCCAATACCTCCACCTACTCTACTTTCTTGAATTCCTGTCCCACTCCACTCAGCATCTTCCACAGAGATTCTGAATCTCCTCTACTCATTCTGTCAGGCTGGATTGAGTTCATGCTCACTCCTTTCCTATTCATCTAATCCCTCTGCCTGATCCAGTCCCATCACATATTGGCAGAAATCTCTCAGTGTGGGTCTGTTGGGGGGAGGTGAATAATGTGTTTCACTCTTGTACAAACAGTGTGGGTCTGTTGGGGGGTCACCTCCATTTACAGACCCCTATACAAACTCTTGGCTACAAGCTGAGTCAATGAAGTTTACTGATGACCTATTGCAGAATTACCCTATTCTTCCTCTTCTACCTTTATACCACTTTGTACTTTGCACATGATGGGATGGCAAGGTCTGGGGGCAGTGGGGCGGGGGTAGGGATTTGCCTGTCCTCAGTATGTCCTGAAAGGACTCAGTCTCCATTTTGTCTCCAATACGTAGCCCATTTCTTTGCACATAGCAGGTGTTCAGAAATGTGCACCTAGACACTGACTCTGCCCTCAAGCTTATACTTTAGTAGAAGAAATAAAGTATGCACATTATTCTAAAGTACGGTGGCTCATTCCTGTAATCCCAGCATTTTTGGAGGCTGAAGCCAATAGATCACTTGAGACCAGGAGTTCAAGACCAGCCTGGTCAACATGGTGAAACCCCATGTCTACTAAAAATACAAAAATTAGCTGGGCATGGCGGTGCGTGCCTTTAGTCCCAACTACTTGGGAGGCTGGTACACGAGAATCACTTGAACCTGGGAAGTGGAGTGAGCCAAGATCACACGACTGCACTCTAGCCTTGCGTTACAGATCAAGACTGTTTTAAATTAAAGTACACGGTAAAGGATGTAAATAGAAAGTGTCTTACGCATCTTGTGGCTTACAAAGACAACAGGTTTTTAATAAATACTTAAGGAATTGCTGGATGAACAATACTAGTGGTCTTCAAAAGAAGATGCAGTTTTCACTTTGAGAGTGGGTTGGCATTTGAACAGAAGCCTGAAGGATAAGTAAGTCTTTGGCAGACAAAAAGTGGAGGAATAGAAGTGTGTGTCAAGCTGAGAGAAATGTAGAAGGTAGGTGGGGAGTGATCCGGTTTAATGGAGAGTTTAAGAGAACAGCCTGGAAAGACAGGCTGGAATAGGTGGAAGAGGGTCTTGACTATTACACCAGAAGAGTAAACTTCATTTGGTGGTTAATATAAACATTTGACTGTTACTGAGCAGGAATGTGCTGCAATCAGAACTTTACGGAGATTCATCTAGTAGATTCTGTTATCGTCAACATGTAGAACACTACCTGGCATATAGTAGCTCATAAATATTTTGAATATTTACAGAACCACATTAAGAGTTGTCATTTATTGATGTAGATTTGCAGAGGAAACCATTTGCATGCGATATATTTAGTTGACAGATATACACATAACTTCATCCTTGACCTTCCTTTCACTACACTCAGCATTTCTGTTACAATTATCATCCCCCATTGTGATGACTCCCATAGCACAGGGAACCCAAATCCGACTTCCTGTTCTTTCCCCCCATTGTTGGAGTTTTTCCCTCCAAAGCTACACAAAAGAAAATCATCTAATCCAGTCCTCACATGAAAGTTTGTTAGAATCTGTACAGTCATTATATACACACAAAAAACGTTTCTAGGTTAAATATACCCTGCCCCTTCAATTATATGAGCATCCTAGTTACCATCCTAAGCCAAGTGTGTCAGTGCCCTTAAAAACATATCGATAATGAGCAATGAGTCCAGAAATGTCTAAATTAGTCCATTTCTCTGGCTTAAAGACTCTGGAATTATCCTCAACTAGTCACTCTCTACAAAATACTACCTTATCTGTGTAGGATTCTTTACAATAAAAATATGTGTACTTCAAGCACATTTTCCATGTCTCTCAATTTTATCCCTTCCTGGTTCAGGCCCTCATCGCTCCAGACCTGCATCCTGTGTCTTGGTTTTCAGCTTTCTTTCCCGCCACTACCAGATCTGTCTTCCTTAATCTGTGTTGTCATGTGCAGGTCAGCAAACACTCATTGATCATCTGTGGTGTGCTGGCCTTGTGCTCATGCTTCAAGGGTTCAATCGTTCATGAGTAGGACAAGGCTGGTCCCTTAAGCTATGGGGGAACAGTGTTCATCTGACTATAATGACGGTAACAACATGCAGGAGGTTGCACTGCCACATGGATGTATCCCCAGGACTGAGGACGGAGAGGGGCATCCTAGCATAGCTTTATGGAGATGGCGTTTGACTAAGCTTTTAGAAATTAAAACAGAGAAGAGGGTG
Organism: Callimico goeldii; assembly: GCA_963573925.1. Taxonomy (NCBI): domain Eukaryota; kingdom Metazoa; phylum Chordata; class Mammalia; order Primates; family Cebidae; genus Callimico; species Callimico goeldii. The sequence goes on along the minus strand of CAUYOR010047416.1, from coordinate 7,743 downwards.
ACAGTTTTCCAGGCCAAGCGTGCCAGATCTGAGTGTACACTAATGTAGGGGACCCCCCCCCCAGCAGAGCTCAAGATGTGTAACAGGAAGAGTGGTACTAAGTGACCTCGAAAGGAAGATTAGAGCAGTAAAGAAGGACCTTGAGAGCCATCCCTGGGCGTCTGTTCTGATAATAGGCACACTAAAAAAAGGATGGTCAGGCTCCCAAAATGCGTTTCCGTAAAACATCACTAGTAGCCCTGCCTAGTAGACATTGGGGTCAACATTTGGACAGGCAGCTCAACCAGGAAACTTACGGAGAGGCAGCTGGCAAGCCGACCAGGAGCAACCCCTATACCTAGCATTGCGACTTTGGGCGCCTCGTTAACTTGTGGGGTCTTCCCCTAAAATACAGGGAAAATGCCCAGATTTCCCCTGGCAGGGCTGTGGTGAGGACTGATAATAGGTATCAGTCTGGCCTCACTTATAAGGAGGCGCTAACCTAACTTCGGGGATGGCTGCCGCAGCCCTGTCCACACCAGGCACCGGCTACCGCGCCGGCAGCACCCCAGGGTACCTCTGTCCGGGTCCGTCATTCCCGCCGGAAGAGCCACAGGAAGACTGCAGCCGACCGCCGGGCTCCCAGGACTTCGTAAGGCGGGGCTGAGGCGCGCGCAGGCTCAGCGCCCTTTCCTCTGATTGGGAGGGACGCGGCGCAGGGGCGGGCCGACAGGCAAGGGGGGAGGCGGTAATTGGTCAAGTCCGGAGGGAGGGCGGGGCCTTGGCCCGCGCGGGGGGCGGGACTGGAGTCCCTGGGCTTTCTCTCCTAGTCCCGCCTCCTTCCAGGCCCCAGGTGGGGCCGGAGAGGCTTTGTGGTTGCGACGCAGCTCGCTGGCCTCTCGGTCTTCCCAGCGACCGCTGACACTGCTAGCGCGAGACGGACCACTAGCCGGCGTGGGCGAGAGGGACGGGAGCTTGAGCTCCCCGACGCCCAGGCGCCTCCTCGCTCCCCTCACTCGGAGGCCGCGCGCGCCGTCATCCCCTTCGTCGCTCCCCCGCCCAGTCCCGCAGTCCGGGAGGCGGGGGTCGGCCGCTGGCCGAGTAGGAATCGCGCGGTGTCAGAGGAGCCAGTCGGCGCCCGGTGAGGGGACGGAAGGGCAGGGAGGGCGCGGGTGGCGCGGGTGGCGCGGGCCAGTGGTCCTCAGCTGCGGCTCGTCTTCGCCCATCCGCCCCGGGCGACTCGTGCCTGTGGCGGTCGGGAGCGCCGCCCGAGCTGGGAGTGACGCGGAGACACTGTGGAGCGAGCGATTGGCCGGACGGGTCCGCGGGCAGCCGCGCGGCCTGCTCCTCCCAGGCCTTCCCCGCCGCCTGTCCTCGCTGGTCCCCCCGGGTGACCTTCGGGGCTGGCGTCACCACCACAAGCGTCGCCAGGCTGAGCCGGCTTAAGGGGGCAGCACCGCCACCGGGTCCTGCAGCGGTCAGCGCCCCCCCTCCCCGCTCCATTTTTGGTGCCCGGTCTCGCCCACCAGGTCGGCTGCGCCACTGGCCGCGGGCCCGGGGCCAGGGTAGGCTCGGGGGTGGGAAGGAGCTCCCCGAGGAAAGTTTGCCCAGCAACTGGTGACGCGCACCGACCGAGGCGCTCCAGGATTGGCTGCGCTGCTGGGGGTCCCGGAGAGCGACCCGTTAGGGTGCCATGTTCCTCATTCGGCGGATAGCTGTGCTCGGCTCTTAAGTACCAGGCACCGAGCCCCAAAATGAGTAGCCAGCTTCCCTTGTTTAATCTTGGGGGCCACAGGTCGCGCAAGTGGAGCCATGAGAGGCCCATGCGGCGCTGCTCTGATCGTGTGAGGGATTCTTAGGGGCTGACTGGGGAGGGCTGGAAAGGGCTGCAGACTGTTGAGGGTGCCTGGAGTTAAGCCCCTTACTCGGAGTTCCTCCTAAGAACTGTCCGGGGCCGGACTCAGTGGCTCACACCTGTAGTCCTAGCACTCTGACAGGCCAAAGCGGGAGGCTCTCGAGCTCGCGAGTTGAAGACTAAAAATGTTGCCTGGGCAACATGGTGAGAACACTCATGTCTACAAAATAATAATAATAATTAGCCGGGTGTGGTAGCACGAGCCCATAGTCCCAGCTCCTCTGGAGGCTGAGGTCGCAGGGTCGCTTGAGTCCAGGAGGTCGAGGCTGCAGTGAGCCAGTGACCAAATCACTGCACTCCAGCCTGGGTGACAGCAAGACCCTGTCTCAAAAAACAAACAACAAAAAGGACTGTTCTAGGGAGAGTAAATCCTAAGGACTGGACAACCGCAGTTCTCAGTCTTAGCAATTTTTTTTTTTGAGATGGAGTCTTGCTGTGTTGCCCAGGCTGGAGTACAGTGGTGTGACCTCGGCTCACTGCCTCCTGAGTTCAAGTGATCCTTCCACCTCAGCCTCCCCAGCAGCTGAGACTACAGATGGGCGCCACCACACAGGCTGATTTTTGTATTTTTAGTAGAGACGGGGTTTCACTATGTTGGCCAGGCTGGTCTCCAGCTCCTGACCTCAGGTGATCTGCCCGCCTTGGCCTCCCAAAGTGCTGGGATTACAAACATGAACCACCACACTTTCTTTACTAAAGTTTTCCCAGGCAGGAGGATCAGACACTCCAAGCCTACTGTCCAAGATCAGACAGCTAGTAGTGGGAGAAACCAGAATTTGGACGCCTGCCTCTCTCTTTTTGCTACACAGGTTGCAGGCTCAACTCGGTAAATCAAAGCAGAGTATTTGCAGTATATGCAACACGTAACGCCATGGCGGATACGATGACTGTAGTCAGGCTCTTTCCTCCAGGAACCTAACACTTGGGAAAACTGGATTCCAGACTAATACGTCACTTATAAAAAGTGCTGAGTGCCTTCTGGGTGCCCAGGTCCTTGCTAGGCCCAGGGAAGGTGCAAAATACCTTGTAATCCCTTCTCCCTGATCTGGGATGCTCTGGCCACTCTAGGCTTCAGTGCTGCCTGTGTCTTGAAGGGACAGGACAAACTCTCGCTATGTATCTTCTCTCCCTGTCTACATCCATACCTTCTCTACGGTTCCCAGATTTCCCAGGAAAATCTTTGTGAAATCAAAACTTTACAAAGAATGTATTTGGGCCAGGCCTGGCGGCTTGCACCTGTAATCCCAGCACTTTGGGAGGCTGAAGCAGGAGGATCACTTGAGGCCCGGAGTTTGAGACCAGCCTGGGTAATATGGCAAAACCCTGCCTCTACTAAAAATATAAAAATTAGCTGTGGTAGCTCAAGCTTGTCATTCCAGCTATTCGGGAGGCTGAGGCACAAGAACTGCTTGAACCTCGGAGGTGGAGGTTGCAGTGAGCCGAGATTGCACTGAGATGGTGCCGCTGCACTTTATCCTGGGCGACAGAGTGAGACTCCATCTCCAAAATAAAAGGAACGTATTGGCTCACCATCAGACTTGAACACTTGGGTGAGAGCGAACTGTCATTCCTATTTCCACCAGCTCCTTGGACATAGACTGAATCTGAAGCTGGAAGGAGCAACTGCTTTTGAAGTACTGGATTTTGTTTCTTAATGGGGAGAAGGAAACAAGGAGTGGCAATTCTGGTGCTCTGAATTCCATACCCTATCAGCACCTCCTAGAATCGGGCTTAAATCTTTCCAGAGTGGATAGTAATCCCTGTCTCCTGTTAAATTCACTGATGAATATATTCTCCTTCCAGCTTCAGATTCAGTCTGACAAGTCTAACGTGCTGGTGGAAACAGGAGTAACAGTTTGCTCCTACCCTACGTGCCCAAGTTTGATCATGGTCCACATACATTGTTTTGAAAGTTTGGTTTCACAAAGATTTTCCTGTGAAATCTGGGAAGCCTAGAGAAGGTATGGATGTAGACAGTAAATGAACATATAGTGAGAGTTTACCCTGTTCCTTTGAGACACAGGCAATGCTGAAGGCTGGAGTGGCCAGAGCATCCCAGATAAGGAAGAATAAAGCTGAGCAATGAGTGTGAGGCAGGTGTGGAGGCAGGAGGAGCCTCTCTGGGAAAGGGTTAAATAGAGAGTCCCGAATGAGGGAGTGAGAGAGCTTTGCTGGTAGAAGGAACTGTAAGTGGCAAGGCCCCAGAGCTGCCTTCTGAAGGCCAGGGAAACTTCTACTCCATACCCTTTCTAGAGTGGGGAATAGATAATTTGCTTCTATCTCATCCGGATTTCAGGGCAGTCTAGGGGTATCACAGAATCCTAGAGATAGCAGCATCACTGAGATTCTGAGGGGTAAGAATACAAGGAGAAGCCAGCGAAAGAATCACCTCCCCTGATGCAGCTACAGCTCCCATCCTTCCACTGCCAGTTCCTGCCCCTCTTCTCATGGGGACCATTCCATTTCTGGACCAGAGCTCCAAGGTTAACACAGTGCACACAGAGCAATCCCAGGGCCCGAAGTGGTGGTTCTTGGGGTTGGCATTTTACCCCCTTGTTCCCTGGCTGACTGGTGCTTCTTTGTGAACTTCACAGCCAGGTCTGTCACTGGTGTTGGGTGAGCTGCTACAAGTCTCCTGGGGCCTCTAGGAAGGGGTAGGGGCTGCCCCAGGGAGAGTAAGAGATGGGCTACCTGGCCTGCTGCCTTACTCCTGTCCCCAGACCCAGCTGTGCACTTGTGCTGGATGACTGGACAAGCCTGCAGAGGAAGCCCACGTCACATGCAGGTTACTGGGAACAGCCACCCAAAGGACTACTGGGAGGACGAAAGGGAAACATGTACAAACGTGATTCTGTTACCAGTAACAACTGGTATGCTTTCACCTTCTGAGAGTCACAGTGAGAGAAGGTTTTTCATGTCATAACCCCAATTCCCTACCAGGTCTAGATGTCCAGTTTCCAAAGCAGCAGGTGGACTTTACTGGAAAGGGTGGCTAGGAACTAGGGTCTTAGAAAAGGAGAGGAACTCTATGCTTACTGAAGCTCTGAAGGTCAGGCAGGGTCAGTGAACTTTTCCCAACTAAAGCCCTCCAAGGACTGAGGTGGGCCAGCCCCCATTTGTATGTTCAAGGATTTGGAAAGGCCATTTGGACAAGTACTATCCAACAGAAATAAAATATAAGCCACTTTTGTAATCTTAAATTTTCTTTAAAAATGGGCAAAATGTATTCTGATATATTTCATTTAACCCAATATGTCAAAAAAATGATTTCAACATATAATCAATACTAAACATTATTAATGAGGTATTTTGCTTTCTTTTTTAATACTAACTCTTGGAAATGAGAGTATTTGGCTCTGACCACTCATCTCAATTTGAACCAGTCATGTTTCAAGTGCTCAGTCACCACATGTGGCTCTGGGCTGCTGTAGGAGACAGCACAGCATTGGAGAGTTCCCCTCAGCCCTATTTCTTGCTGCCCAGACCAGGTTTACCAACTCTGACTTCAAGGTGACCACTTGTTTCTTGTGAATCATGACTTTTTGAGGTATTTTGTCCCACCCTAGAAATACTGGCATGGCAGAACAGATAACAAGGGAAGAAAAATCTTTATTCTGATTGAAGGATGCAACTCAAGAAAAATCTGTCACAGTACATTGTTAATAAATATTCTAAGGCTGGGCGTGGTGGCTCACGCCTATAATCCCAGCACTTTGGGAGGCCGAGACGGGTGGATCAGGAGGTCAAGAGATCGAGATCATCCTGGTCAACAAGGTGAAACCCTGTCTTTACTAAAAATACAAAAATTAGCTGGGCATGGTGGCGCATGCCTGTAGTCCCAGCTACTCAGGAGGCTGAGGCAGGAGAATTGCTTGAACCCAGGAGATGGAGGTTGCGGTGAGCCGAGATCGGGCCATTGCACTCCAGCCTGGGTAACAAGAGCAAAACTCCGTCTCAAAAACAAAAACAAAAAAAATTCTAAATCCTGATTAAATCTAACACTTTGGATTTGCAATTTGTGATTAATGTAGATATGGTATGAAATACCTGCAATATCTATTAAGAAACAAATGACATAAAACTCAGAAGTTCATCTTGAGCCTGTTGTAAATATTAGTTTTTCTGTTAGCTTATCTTTCTTAATACCTGGGTTTTTTTTTTTTTTAGTTTTATATATATATATATTATTTGTATTAAATGCTTGAAAGGTACTTACATATGTATTCAACAATGAGAATTTTCACCAATTCACATGTAATTTTCCCCTTCCCTCTTTCCAAAAACCCACGTTCAATCAAAGAGTAGGAATTAGGATGGTCTAGAAGTCATTCTTTTTTTGGCACAGTAATATTTTTTTCTTACAGGTTTCCACTCCAAACACAGACCCCTTTGCCTGTGGGATGAGCTCCAGCATGGGGTGAGATACAGAAGAGAGCCTTGAAGAGCCTGCCTTGGCACTCAAGCTCCAAATCCTGCATGCTAGCGAGTGTCTAACTCTGCATCCATAATGGAAAGAAATGGTATTATTATTTATATGCCATTTATGTGTGCATGTTGGCATTTGTGCATTTGTCTTCCTTGGGCATGTGCCCTGGGAGACAGTGGCCTGGTCGAGGGCGGGCTCCCAGAAACATGGTTTGAGAGGTACCATGGTCTCCAGATATCGAAGGAGGAGGCAGAGCACTCAGTGGGGCATGAGCATTGCTTTTCTTGGCATTTGGGAGCAGCCACTGAGTCTCCAGGGAAGTTTTTATTTTCAGAAGGGCAAACATTCCTCTCAACTGACATCTAACTAGAATTAGCAGCTCATGTGTCTGGGTTGAAAGTCCCTCTGCAGGAACCAAGAGACTCTCTGAAGTCTACTTCAGCCTGAGTGTAGTGGCTCACGCCTGTAATCCTAGCACTTTGGGAGGCCAAAGCAAGGAGATCACCTTAGTTCAGAAGTTCAAAACCAGCCTGGCCAATATGGCGAAACCCCAGCTCTACCAAAAATACCAAAACTTATCCAGGCACAGTGTTACTTGCCTATAATTGCAGCTACTTGGGAGGCTGAGGCAGGAGAATCACTTGAATCCAGGAGGCAGAAGTTGCAGTGAGCTGAGATCCAGTGACTGCACTCCAGCCTGAGTGACAGAGAGAGGCTGTCAAAAAAAAAAAATGTCTATTCCAGAGTTCCTGCTTGCATTTTTTTGATTAAAAATCATACTAATCATACTGTTTGTATAAGATGTCTGGGATTTAAAATGTTCTAGAACCTTCCCCGCCCTTCCCCCCCACAAAAAAGCAGAGTGGTGGTGTAAATGAAACAAGAATGATAAAATGGTGAGTGATTTGTGATACTGTTCTATCTATTTTTTATATTTAAAAATGTCAATTAAATAAATACCCTCCTTTAGAAAATATTTCCCTCCCTTTCTCCCCCTCTCAGTTGTAATTCACATTTTCCTTTTTTTTTTTTTAATTGCATTTTAGGTTTTGGGGTACATGTGCAGAATGTGCAAGCTAGTTGCATAGGTATACACATGGCAGTGTGTTTTGCTGCCTTCCTCCACATTTGGCATTTCTCCCCAGGCTATCCCTCCCCAGCTCCCCGCCCCCCGCTGTCCCTCCCCTATTTCCCCCAATAGACCCCAGTGTGTAGTACCCCCTTCCCTGTGTCCATGTGTTCTCGTTTTTCCTCACCCGCCTATGAGTGAGAATATGCGGTATTTCATTTTCTGTTCTTGTGTCAGTTTGCTGAGAATGATGTTCTCCAGATTCATCCATGTCCCTACAAAGGACACGAACTCATCATTCTTGATTGCTGCATAATATTCCATGGTGTATATGTGCCACATTTTCCCAGACCA